>JARWKJ010000012.1:41237587-41525087 GCA_029959095.1 Rhinichthys osculus
CCACACCATTACACCACCACCACCAGCCTGCACAGTGGTAACAAGGCATGATGGTTCCATGTTCTCATTCTGTTTACGCCAAATTCTGACTCTAACATCTGAATGTCTCAACAGAAATCGAGACTCATCAGACCAGGCAACATTTTTCCAGTCTTCAACTGTTCAATTTTGGTGAGCTCTTGCAAATTGTAGCCTCTTTTTCCTATTTGTAGTGGAGATGAGTGGTACCCGGTGGAGTCTTCTGCTGTTGTAGCCCATCCGCCTCAAGGTTGTGCGTGTTGTGGCTTCACAAATGCTTTGCTGCATACCTCGGTTGTAACGAGTGGTTATTTCAGTCACTGTTGCCCTTCTATCAGCTCGAACCAGTCTGGCCATTCTCCTCTGACCTCTGGCATCAACAAGGCATTTCCGCCCACAGAACTGCCGCTCACTGGATGTTTTTTCTTTTTCGGACCATTCTCTGTAAACCCTAGAGATGGTTGTGCGTGAAAATCCCAGTAGATTAGCAGTTTCTGAAATACTCAGACCAGCCCTTCTGGCACCAACAATCATGCCACGTTCAAAGTCACTCAAATCAACTTTCTTCCCCATACTGATGCTCGGTTTGAACTGCAGGAGATTGTCTTGACCATGTCTACATGCCTAAATGCACTGAGTTGCCGCCATGTGATTGGCTGCTTAGAAATTAAGTGTTAACGAGCAGTTGGACAGGTGTACCTAATAAAGTGGCCGGTGAGTGTATATTGTAATTTCCCAATGTTTATTTATATGTCAAACTGTTTAAATACAAAGATAAGCGCCCAGCACAGCATCCTCTGTCACACAGGTACTTCTCCAGTTTGCGCCACTATGTGGAAAAGAAAACAAAAAAATAGGTTGGTTATATAAAAAAATATTTGCATTGAGGTAATCAATTATAGTGAAAAATAGAAAACTCTTAAAAAAAAAACACTGATTGATAAAGTAACTGATATGTAACCGAAACCCCTTTAAAACAACAATGAATAGTATACAACATGTAATTTTGATTGGCATTTCAGATGGATGGAGAAAACTGAACTGGAATGATATATGTAAGGGATAATGTGCACTCTCAGAAAAAAGGTACAAAAGCTGTCACTGTGGCGGTACCTTTTCAAAAGGTACACCTTTGTACCTAAAGAGTACCTATTAGTCCCTCAAAGGTACATATTGGTACCTAAATGGTACATATTAGAACCCTTCTGAACTGTACTGTCCCAGTGACAGCTTTTGTACCTTTTTTTCTGAGAGTGTGTAAGGGACATTATCCCGCTTATTACATGGCTACCTACCAAATAAATCAATAATTTGACTCAAAATATTGATTTAAAAAGGAGTTTATTGATTTAAAAATGATTGTATTGCTTCCGCTAAAGAAAATAGCGTTTAGCGCTACGTCTCTACGGTTAGAATCCATTGCAACGCTCTGTTTTTCATGGCAACGGTGTGTTATACTTAGCAGCGGTCTGTTTTCAAGAAACAACAGACCGCATTCTACATTAGAATTCAACCAAGCCATGTAATAAATATATATATATATAATTACATATTATGCAATTCAATAACATTAAGTTGAAACAATTAAGGAAATAATATTAAAAAGAAAGAAAATAGGTTATTTTTACATTACCATCCCCCCCCCCCCCCCCCCCCCCCCCCCCCTCTTTCTCTGTGTTGGCAAGTAGAATACAGTGGGAGGGATGGTGACAGGAGTGCTCACAGTAGAATCTGAGTGTTCACTGTAGAAAAGAAATTATTACAAGTAGACATGGTCAGAGTGGAAATTAGCAATAAGAGTGAAGAAGGGCTGAGAGCAGATGTGCCACACAAGACCGAGAGCGATGTGAAAGCTTTTGGATGGGTTGGGTCTTAAAAGAGCCATTGGGTTTGATATTGTAGAGAGCTGATGGAGCAGGACTAAGTAATTCGTGACAAATCCTGCAAGAAAGGACAAAAGAGAATTTTATTAAATTACATGATGAACTATAAAAACACTGACAACCAATCAGGATCTATCCAACTTTAACCGTTTGTTGTGGATGTTAGAATAGTTATCATTATAGTTATTGTTCTTGGTGTGATGAACGAACTTAAAGGGTTAGTTCACCCAAAAATGACAATTCTGTCAGTAATTACTCACTCTCATGTTGTTCCAAGTTCCAACCCCGTAAGACTTTCGTCAATCAACCATAAGTTTATCAAGCCACGAGAATACTTTTTATGCGCAAAAACAAGCAAAAATAATGACTTTATTCAACTCTTCATTTTCTTCTGTGTGGGCCTCTGAGTGAGCCACGTAGTGTAACAGCGCAGCGCTTCTGTGTTGTACGTCACACACATCACACACATGACCTGCGTCGGCCAATAGCGAGCCTACGTGTGACGTACAACACAGAAGCGCTGCGCTGTTACACTACGTAAACTCACTCAGAGGCCCACAGAGAAGAAAATGAAGAGTTAACCCCTTAACTGTCACCGTCCCGCTACCGGGACGCCTAACTTTACTTCACTATATTTCTATTAAATCCTAGTCTAATTATGACAAATTATATATCGTTGGAAAGGTCAAAGACTTCTAAATAGATATTCTACCCCTGTTTTGTGTTACAAACTATGTAGGGAGAGTAATTGATGAATTTATGACAAGAGTGCACCTCAAAAAATCTGCATCATAACAGGAGGTCTGACCTTTGTCACAAAAAGTCGATGCACCCACTTTTAATCATTGAAACTTCTGTTTTTATGCTAAAAGTTCATAATAAAACATATAATCTAGTATTTTTCAATAAAAAATTATAATATAATATTATCCTCTAAAAATTATAATATTATCCTCTAAAATATAATATTATCTTTTTTATCGCCTTTTTTATTATATCACATATTTTCGTAGTTATCATAAATTAGGTATCATTTGAAAGCTTATAAACTCAGAATTCATCCTGTGAAAACCGTTTTATAATTGAACGTTGCGTTACCATAGAAACGGTACTCTAAATTATTTTATCAGGCTCCTCCCCTTTTAGGCATCATTATATTTCATAATTTATGATCAAAACCTTTCTAATCTTGACAAAACACATATTGTCAGAAAGGTCTGTGTCTCAAGGTTCCAAATTTTGTGACAGAATTGATATTTGGACAGAAATGTATTAATTTGTTAAGGCAGAATGTATACAACTAAATTCAATGGAATTCAATGGCACCCGGTGGCTATTTTTGGTACTACGCCTAAACAAAATCTCATGGGAACTTCAATTTTTGTGATATCAACTTCAAATTTGGAACATAACTTGGTTAGATTTATGGCTTTGATTTTATAGTAATTTTAGACTAAAAAATATTTTGTAAATCTAATTGTGTATTTACCAAACACAATCCTTAATAAATAATATTCACCATATGTTGTTATCCAACACCATGTACAAAACTTTACTGGATAATACAGCATAAATACAGCTAAAGTAGCATATAAAGACTTATGATATTTGAGAGAAATAAAAAAGGGTTGTTATAATCATGATATTTATCTCCCTATCAAAATCTTTTTCCATGTATATAAGCAATTTGCAATTGTTATCGAGCACAGTACAGTACAAATGATGGACAAAAGATGTGATCAAATCAAATAATTTTATTGTCACAAAACCATGAACCCAAGTGTGTACAGGTGATGAAATTCTTTTTTGCAAACTCTGCAGAATGACAGTATGGATGACAAGTATAGAATATTTACACAACACATACAGTATTAATATACACATTATATGTTAGGGACTCAATACAAGTAGAGAACAATGTATGGTACAATATTATACTATACACAGATTGAAAAATGAAAAAAATAACAAACAAAATAATCACAGTATACATATACAGTGCAGTACGGTATGAATGAGTGAAAATAGAATGTCAGGGTCCAGAATAATACTGAGTAAGAGTCCAGTCAGTGTAATTGAAAAAATGTAGAGCATATGAGGTTGGGGGGTGGGGGTTGCTGTGTGTTTTACTGGTATGAGTCCAGTCTGCTGGTGCGGGTTCTACGATAACCTCTGCCTGATGGTAACGGTGAGAGCAGTCCATGGCTCGGGTGTCTGGATTCTCCGTGCTTTCCTCACACACACACACCTGTAGGAAGGGAAGTTTCCTCACACACTCCCTTGTCCTGGAGGGAGGGAAGCTCACCTTCAACAGTGTTCTGTGCAGTTCGTAGAGCTTTGCAGTGATGCAGCCAGTCAGGATCCTCTCCACAGTGTAAAATTGAGGGTTGATTTGAGGGTTTTGGTGCTCACACTGAACTTCCTCAGCTGTCTGAGGAAGAAAAGACACTGATGAGCCTTCTTCAGCACAGTATCAGAGTGGATGGGTGAAGTTCTAACCAAAGAAAATATGTATTTAGGAGGTGGTAAATCAGCAAACCATATATAATAGTATTATTTAAAATTGTTGCACTAGACCAGGGGTGGGCAAGTTCGGTCCTAGAGAGCCGCTGTCCTGCAGAATTTAGTTCCAACCCTAATCAAACACACCTGAACAAGCTAATCAATGTCTTCAGGATTACTAAGGCTATAGGCAGGTGAGGTTTTTCTCAGTGTTGGAGCCAAACTCTGCAGGACAGCGGCTCTCTAGGACCGAACTTGCCTACCCCTGCACTAGACTTACCATTGATTCCATGGGCCGTAACTCTGACCTGTCAGTGTAGAGCTGGAATGTATTCTTCACAGTGGATAACTGAAGCAGTGCTGCACTTGGTGGCCACAGAATCGTCTCCTGTCAACAAAAACTCCATCTCTGGCCTCAGACCCATTTCTCCTTAGTCTGGACCATGTGAACTGACCAACTTCGTGAAGACGGACCTGACCATTGAGTGTGTTCAGTGCCAGCTATCGGCTCCTCTACCTCTTGATGTAGTCTTTCTGTACAAGTAGAAAATGAGAACATAATACAAGCAGTCATAACAAATTAATAATGTATTTAAAACTAGTGCAACATGCCTATTTCTTCATCAACTGGATTCATCCTCCTTCAAACAATCAGACAAAACAACAATTTAATAATAACTCCAGAAAAACTGTCAGTACTCACCATATAAAGTAATTTCCAGCTATAAACATGTATGAGTATCTATGAATACATGAGAAGGCCATGTTCATTTCTCATCCCCAACAGGACTGGTTGTCCTGGTGAATACTGGTTTGCCTGGCTTGCTCTTTTTCAGCTGTAAAACAAGAAATGTCTATTGAACCCATGTTTAAATACTATTGTTGTTTAAACATATACATTAAGACAGGAACTGAGACGGGCAGAATTTTGGGTGTAAGTTTTAATAATGAGAGAAAGGTGGTACTAGAAAAAGCTGTATCTTCAATAGCAAGCTATATTAATAAATGAATTCCTTTAAACATGATTACTTGCTGCCAGTATTGTTGTAAGCAGTTTAAAGGCCTCTTCACACAAAGGATGAGCCCACACTGCAGCTATTTAACATATAACGACACAGAGGAACAATTTCGTTGGATTCACTTTCGGAAATTTTTGTTTTTTTCCAGCTGATGAACTATAAAATCTTTGACAGCCAATCAGAATCTACTCGACTTTAAAAAGCTTAAGCATTTAAAATGGCAGACAACATTACCACAGCACGCACTTTTGATAATAAACAGAACTTTATCGTCCGTTTGTTGTGGATGTTAGAATAGTTATCATTATAGTTATTGTTCTTGGTGTGATGAACGAACTTAAAGGGTTAGTTCACCCAAAAATGACAATTCTGTCAGTAATTACTCACTCTCATGTTGTTCCAAGTTCCAACCCCGTAAGACTTTCGTCAATCAACCATAAGTTTATCAAGCCACGAGAATACTTTTTATGCGCAAAAACAAGCAAAAATAATGACTTTATTCAACTCTTCATTTTCTTCTGTGTGGGCCTCTGAGTGAGCCACGTAGTGTAACAGCGCAGCGCTTCTGTGTTGTCCGTCACACACATCACACACATGACCTGCGTCGGCCAATAGCGAGCCTACGTGTGACGTACAACACAGAAGCGCTGCGCTGTTACACTACGTAAACTCACTCAGAGGCCCACAGAGAAGAAAATGAAGAGTTAAATAAGTCGTTATTTTTGCGCACAAAAAGTATTCTCGTCGCTGGATAAACTCAAGGTTGAGCCACTGTAGTCACTTGGACTATTTTAAACATTGTCTTTTCTAACTTTCTAGGCCGGCAAGTTTCGATCCCTTAGCTTCTATGGAGGAGTGAGACAGCTCTCAGATTTAATCAAAAATATCTTAATTTGTGTTCTGAAGATGAATGAAAGTCTTACGGGGTTGGAACAACAGGAGGGTGAGGGTGAGCAATTACTGACAGAATTTTCATTTTTGGGTGAACTAATTGTTTAAGTGATCTGATTAGGACAAGTTATTGGAAGATCTGATGTGTCACGTAACTTGTTAAACTAGCATTTCCAGACTCTTGTATGAGGCGCCGTCTAGGGCTTAAATCAAACTTCATTCACGCACACATATATGAAACACGTGCACACACACTTAGTAGTCAAACATACACGTATACTGCTGAATGCTCGAACAAATACATATGAAATGCACAACGACACATCTAAAGTCGCTCACGCACATACAAGCAAACTCTACACACAAGAGATGCGTAAAACTCTCCACGCACACACTCATATGAGACACGCGCACGCACACACACAAACTCTCCACGCACACACTCATATGAGACACGCGCACGCACACACACAAACTCTCCACGCACACACTCATATGAGACACGCGCACGCGCACACACACAAACTCTCCACGCACACACTCATATGAGACACGCGCACGCACACACAAACTCTCCACGCACACACTCATATGAGACACGCGCACGCACATACAAACTCTCCACGCACACACTCATATGAGACACGCGCACGCACACACAAACTCTCCACGCACACACACAAACTCTCCACGCACACACTCATATGAGACACACGCACGCACATACAAACTCTCCACGCACACACACAAACTCTCCACGCACACACTCATATGAGACACACGCACGCACATACAAACTCTCCACGCACACACACAAACTCTCCACGCACACACTCATATGAGACACACGCACACACACAAACTCTCCACGCACACACTCATATGAGACACACGCACGCACATACAAACTCTCCACGCACACACTCATATGAGACACGCGCACGCACATACAAACTCTCCACGCACACACTCATATGAGACGCGCACGCACACACACAAACTCTCCACGCACATTCTATGAAACGCGCACGCACACACCCAAACTCTCTGAGACATGAATGATCACACAGTATGATCATGCATATGATTCTCAGTGTGACCGGAAGTCATTTCAGTGTAAACGGAAGGTAAGCTGGACTTAGATCTCTCCCATTCTCTTTCATATAGCTCTCTCCCAGTCGGAGCGTGATTGATTGGACAGCTGATTGGACAGTTTAGATCACAAGCCGTTGTCAAGGCTATGACGTGTACACACCGGTCCAATCAAATGACATCTGAGTAATCGCGTCACCACGTTCAATGCGCGTGGAATTGCCCAGAATCACATAAAATAAAGAGAGCAATGTCGGATCCAACGAGAGAAGCAATTGATATTTTGCGAAGTGTGCTTTCCTCGCCTTCGTTAATACAGTCGATAGCGAATTCCACTGAAGCTAACGTGACTCCAACGTCTCGATCGAATATCGAATTGGAAGTTCAAACGTTGTTCCGACCATCAAACGTTATACCGCCCACTGCCTCAGGACCACGGTTCCACACACGCCAGCAATATGGCCAGTGGCAGTCCAGATCAAGAAAAAGGTAAGAAAAGCCAGAATAGTTTTCAACTTTTTATTTCTTAACCAAACTTTGTCTAAAAATGTATTTAGACTATGGCTGTGTCCGAAATCTCCACTCAAACCACTACTCCTAACCCCCTATGTAGGGGGTAGGGAGTAGAGCACTATATAGTGAGCTCACCAGCATAATAGAAACACCACTTTCTTGGGAGACTTCAGTTTCCGGCTGGTGGATTACCCCCTTGGAGATTTCGGACACAGCCATGTTATGAAATAGACCCCTTTTGTGCCGACGTGCCAATTATTATTATATGTCATCATGTTGTCTTTCTGGGTACAAGAATCGCCTACCGACAATTAGAAATTTTAACGCATCATGTTTTCTAAATTATTGTGATTATTTGTGAATCATCTATGATTACATTGTTGTGGTTGATTGAGATAGACTTTATTAAAGAACCTGGTAAGAAAGAATAATCAAATACATAGTTAATTAATATAATTTTAATACATAAAAAAAATTTGTATTTCTAGAAAATATTCACATCATTAATGACGTCACCATGTTTACCAACTGAAAAGGGGTCTATAGCACTGATCTATATAATGACTGGATAGCTCATGACGTTCTAAACTGCCACCAGGCAGTGAAGCCACCGGAAGTGTTCGAGCGGCCATCTTACGATTCCCTACCAGCAGAGGGCTCCAACGGCCGTTATACAGAGATAGGTAGCTCCGACGGCACTTTTAAGATGACCCGCTGCGCATCAACAAGTATTATTCAATGCATTACTTCTTATAAATTTAATTAAATGCATATATTTAATATTTTCATGTCAATCCGTGTTCAGTTTGACCACGAACCATGCGCTGTCACTTTAATTCAGCGCCTGCAGCACAAACGATCTCTGCACGCACCACACAGGACGGGCATCCGCGTGCAGTGAAAGCTCCAACCTGTTGACATGGGTATGGTAAAAATATGCACTGCAAACGGAGTAGGCCTATGTGTAAACCCCTTATTTACACTGCACACATCTGCGGCGCATTATGGCTCCGACAATGTTTTATTCCTACCTTCACGCGGTGTCAACTCACACCGGGAGCATTTCCACGTGATTTGCCGATTTGTGGGCGCGATCAGCTCCGGTAGCCGTGTCGCAGCTGTAAACGCGCCGCAGACGTGTGCAGTGTAAATAAGGGGGTAAATAAGAGGTGAAACAGGTGTACATTAACCCATACAATTTGTATTATGCATTTCCTGGACATGTTCTTGCTAACTAATCAAATACTTGAACAGACTACAGATCTATCTGTAAAACACAATCAGAAAGAGCTAAATTTTAAGTTCACAATTCACATATACTTAATTTTTAGTAAGCAGGAATAATTTCCGACTTTAAACACATACCCATTTAAATGCTTAGGATGTTTGCGTTGTAAGACTGTTCAGGGAGACTTTAGATTTAAAGACGGCGTCTCGTTATGCAATGTTTTCTCAGTCAAATCATACAATTTCCTATTGATTTAATAGAACGCGTGAGCTCACTAGGGAATCACAATATGGCGGCGCGGTGGCTTCACTGTTTATGACGTCATGAGCTATCCAGTCATTCTATAGACCATTTCAACGGCTATTTGTAGATGGAAGGAAGTGACGTGTTTGGCCCTCAGAAGTTTCCGGTTAGTTAGCGCGCACATTCGAAACAACGGCGGGAGGCGCTTTATTTACTCTTTATATACGGCAATTGTGCGATAATTTTCTTATTCATGCGAATAAAACATGTCAAAATTAAAATTAGGAGCATGTTGTTCAGTGGTTGGATGTTCTCTCAGGCCCGGAACTAACTTTAGAATCAAAGCGTTTAGATTTTCGATATGAATTCGCGCCTGGATTGCAGCAGTGAGAAGAATGGATACTAAGCAACAATATACAGTGTACACATTTGGTACACGATTCTGGTAAGTAAAATACTTATTTTTTTCATTGGATTATTTGTATTTCTCTACTTTAACTGTTTAAGTATGATACAGCATAATTTAAGCTAGCACTGTTGGTCCGACCGTAATTGTTTACATATTATGCACCTAGCATTTTGACGCGTGCGTAGTGAAAAGGGGCAAGTTTTTATTTCCTTTTTTTTCTTCTAAATGTTCTGTGGGCTGTAATTAAGTAAGTTAGGAGTTTACTTTTGTTGTCAAGCTGTCTAGTCAGTTGACAACTGCAGAATGGTGTGCAACAGCTAACTGCAGTAGTTTACAAAAGGTAAAGGTAAACATTTTGTCATCACTTATTAAGCTTGGCTAATGTTAATTCCAACATTTACTGATGTATTACACAATAATAGCATTGTTTTTTTGTTTTTTTTTTACATATTGTGCATTAACCAGATTAAGTAAAATAATTGTTTCTACTTTTGTCTTCAATAGGAAAGCCATCATCTGTAATTTAAGACGCTTAACACTGCTACAGGGAGACAGCTGATCGTCCTGCAGTGCCAAACCACATGTGACCATACAGTGTGTGCAGAATTATTAGACACGTTGATTTTCTGATATTTTTTTTCCCAGACACATTTTTACCAATTCCAAACCACATTAATCTTGATATCTACTATTCATTTTGTATTTAATCATATACAAGTGATATAATTGTTTATGAAGGCTGGAAATGAAAACACCTTATATTCAGGTGGATAATAATGGATAATTATTAGGCATGTTTTCTTTTACAGATAAAATAAGCCAAAAAAAAAGAGATTTAACTCAGACTGAAAAGTCACAAATTATTAAATGCCCATGAGAAGGATGCAATACTAGGAATTGCAGTTAAGGCTTGACCCATTGGACAGTGAAATGCTCATTGGGTCAGAGGAAAACAGGTGGAGAAGAAAAGACGCATGTTAGCTGTAAAAAAATTAAGCGTGAAACCATCAGGAACTCTTTAGTCTCCAGCGCCGCCATTTTCCAGAACTGCAACCTGGAGTCTCCAGAAGAGCAAGATATCAGGATCTCAGAGACTTAGGGTAGGTAAAGAATCCTAAAAAATGATGCCCTCTTAATAACAATCACAAGCTGAAGTTGGTAAAATACATGAAGACTTTTTTTATAGGCCCTATAGACAGACAGATCGAGAGTGACTCTTGACGGACCAGCACCACATCCTCTTGTACCACTGTTTGAAGAATTCATCTTCCAGAATCTGGCAGTAAGTTTTGGGAGTTAACATCTCCTACCCTGAAGTCCGTTTTGCAGAGATGGACTAAAAATTAACTCCCAAAAGTTACTGTCAGATTCTGGAAGATCATGTATTCTACTACACTTCAGCTAGTGATTCTTATTAAGTGGGGGTCATTTTTAAGGATTCTTTACCTCTCTTTTTTGGCTTATTTTATCTGTAAAAGGAAACATGCCTAATTATTCACACCCTGAATATAAGGCGTTTTTCATTTCCAGCCTTCATAAACAATTATATATCACTTGTAAATGATTAAATACAAAATGAATAGTAGTTATTAAGATTAATGTGGTTTGGAATTGATAAAATGTGCCTGAAAAAAAATATGATCAGAAAATCAACGTGCCTAATAATTCTGCACACACTGTATGAAGCCCCAGATGTTTTGGAAAACTTGAGGATTGATATTGACCCCCTTTGTTCAGAGACTCATAACTCCATTTCTGTTTGTTAAAAAAACAAAAAACAAAACATTCTGTGAAATGTTTTATGTTGTTGTCTCAGTTGTTGAAGCATTTTGTTCATACAAGTATTTACACATAATAAGAAATTTGCTGAAAATAAAAGCTGTTGAAACTTAGAGGATGTTTCTTTTGTTTATGTATTTATGAATACATGCAGTAGTCAACATTTGAAGGAGACCTAACCCTTTCATCAAAGTTATACATTAATATTGAACAAACCCCATTCTTGTCTTAGGACAACTTTGATGAACTTCTTTGATCCACTTCAAATGTTGACTACTACAGATGAAACTCAAAACATTAGAATATCATGCAAAAGTGATATTGTGACAATATCACAGTGATATTGTGATATAAGTGAAAAAAATTCAACTTAAAAGGTGTCAATAATATTGTGAAAACATTTTCATAATATTCTAATTTTGAAATTATAAGCCATAATCAAAATTATAAACAAATAAAGGCTTGAAATATCTCACTTTGCATGTAATTAATCTATATAATATATTAGTTTCACCTTTTAAGTTGAATTACTGAAATAAATGAACTTTTGCATGATATTCTCATTTTTCAAGTTTCACCTATATACATACACACACACACACAGCAAATCTGTATGTGACTATTTGAAAACCATAAAAGAACATTTTACCTTCAAGGACCTAAAAAGTGTATTCTGTGTGTTTTATTCTTAATTGTACAATTATTAATCTGCATGTATCTATGTTTCTCTTAAATGGCTAATACGGGCACTAGAAAATAAAGACAGCCAGCTTTAAATTGCATTCACCTTCTATTTATTTGTGACCACATGAATGGCTCAGATAGGACATTTAAACCCTCGCACACCGTTCCACAGCAACAACTTCACCTAACTAAACACACACCCTTGGAAACGTATGAAATGAGTAATGGCATATAGCGATTAGTTTACTAGCGTACATTTAGCATTCATATACATGGATGTTCTGTAAAGCTGCTGTGAAACGATATGTATTTTGAATAGCGCTGTACAGATAAATATGAATATTTGCAGATATACAGACTGACAAACCCAGCAATGCAAGTGAAATGCCCACTCGTAACCTCGTCGGACAAACCATAAGTACGTTTTTGACGCTATTTTGACTTGCTTCATCTGCACCAAACAAGACAGATGTCATCCACATTGTACGAATAAATGTTCCCAACCTTTCCGCTAAGAAATTAATTGTAAGCATCCAGACTGCGATATGCTTTTATCGCATTTCTCGACTCTCGTGTACACGCAAGCAGCCGCAACACGCAATCAGATGATCCGTTAGAGTATTCAGGTAAAAAGTTAACGCATCAAAGTCTTAAAAGGGTCATCAATTATTTTAATCATCATTTATTTTCACTTCTTGGAAATACTTTAACTTGCCTTTTTGCTAGACTTAAAAAGTACGAGCTTGTTTTCACCTATGGTTTTCACAGATCCGTGGTTCTAAAATGGCGCCACCGGAAACGATTCAGGGCCAGACATGCGCAGTAGCATTCCAACGCGTTTGTTATTGTTTACGTCCTTGAAATGGTCTATATAGATCAGTGGTCTATAGGCGGATGTCACACTTCCTGCTTCCGGAACGCGGAGTAGGGATACAGAACTTCCGGTCAACAGTTTTTCCCTTTAAGGATTAAGATTATCAGCCATAATGTCTAAACCAGTGATCTCAAACTCTATTTCTGGTGGGCCACAGCTCTGCACAGTTTAGCTCTAACCAGCTCCAACTCACACCTGTAAGGAAGTTTCTAGTAATCCTGAAGAGCTTGATTAGCTCAATGAATCTGGATCAGGTGTGTTTGATTAGGGTTGGAGCAAAACTGTGCAGAGCTGTGGCCCTCCAGGAATTGAGTTTGAGATCACTTGTCTAAACCATCCGAGGTAGACTGACCACGAGCTATGAGGTTGTGAAACGACTTTCCTCAGTTTTGCCATTTCCACTTGAAAGTTTTCATTTACCATCCGAACCACATCGTAATATGTGACTTCAGGCAGGGTGCGGAGAGATTTGGTCCAGCAGTATCTATCGAACTCGCCATTGTAAAAAGCTAACCGGAAGAGCAGGGCCGTCCATAAGGGGGGATAAAGGGGAACGTTTTCTGGGGCCCAGCCGCTAGGGGGGGCCCATGCAGTCCGGCAATAATTATGTTCATCCTAAATATAAGCAAAGGTTACCATATTTTATTTTTAACCAAAATTGCACCATTTATTGTTGAAAGTGAGAAAAAAAATCCATTTTATTTAATGTTGCTTGAGTAAAATGTAGCCTGTGTCATAATGAAACCCCCCTCTCCTGAAAATGGTCTGAGTAGGCTATTTTGTTGTACGTAAGTCAAAACGCCAGTGCTTCGCGAGTTCGCGCCAGTTCGCGGTCAGCATCGCAAGTGAGTGACACACGATGGAGTGTGCGAATTGACACGGTAAGACCATAGACAGTAAAAGAAAAAGTAAGACCTATTGCTCACCATCTCCCCAGTGTGATTGAAGCAATCGATTGCCTAAAATCGTCCTGTAAATGATCTAATGAGGCCTTATCAGATGCGCAAGGACTGAGAGAATATTTCATGTCATTTACAGCAGTTGTCATCATGTGCACCGTCCAGCTAAAACTACTACAACATATCGAAGATAGGATGGAATTTGCTTCTGCAGAGTGGCAGTCTTATGGTGTGTTCACACCGAACGCGAATAGAGCGTCAAATACGCGTCTATCGCGTCTAGTTAGACGCTTGAACATTCGCTCGAGTTCAAATTTTTTCAACTTGCGCGGAAGACGTTCACGGCGCGTCATTCGCGACGCCCGGCGCGAATGATGCGTCTATTCGCGTCTTGAACTTGAACTTGAACTTGAATGATGCGTCTATTCGCGTCTTGCCTTGAACTATTCGCGTCTATTCGCGCATTGACTTTGTATGTAATCTACTCGCGCAAATAATTAAATACGCGGTCGGTGTGAACACACCATTAGATATTGGACAGGTCGTGGGAATGGGGTTGTTTCATGACAATTTTCTTTTTTTTTTCATTTGTTGTTGCGTTAAATCGTACCCAGATACAATAGTGCTATTTTCTGATTGGCTTTTGTGTAGCTCGACCAACAACACCGAGGAGACGCGCTTGATTCCTGTCGGGTGAGAGCCAAAGTGAGAGCGTCGCGGCCAGAGACATTTGCGGCAAGTTCTATTATAAATCGTTTTTCTGCGTGAGAAATACAATATGTGGCGGAGTGCGTGACAAAATACCGAAATGAGTGACTGTCATGCTCAATGCGTGACACTTGAGAGCCCTGTGTGTGTGTGTAACTATAGACCCCATCGACGCGTCCGCAAGAGCGCGAAGGTGCGCGCGGCAAAAATGACGTCATTGCGGTGTGGGCGGTCGTGCGCGTTGGGTGCGCAAGACCCTATTTCGCCTGGCGGTGTGCACGGCACTTTTTGTAACATCGCGCGCGGCGCCGCATCTGAAGATGAACGACTTCGAGCCGAATCTGGCCGAACTGGTGCGTCTGCATCAGCATGTTTATGATCCTTCTATATACAGAGACATTTGCATTGATGGGCGACCATAAAAGCCGCTCATTTTGTGAATAGGAACACATTACATTAAGCACCCAGTTTGCACTTGTCTAAAGTAACTGCTTACATTTACAAAATAAGCCTACAATAGCAGAAGTAAGCCCTGCTGATGAAATTAAGGTTTAAACACTCTTCAATAAGGCTTCAGTTGTTTAGTTTACATGCAGTGAAAGTACAATAAACCTACTGCATTTAATACTCTTTTTATTGAATAAACGGCAAACTACTTCTTCACTGCTGATTCATGGTGGTTTAGAGGAGAATTACTCCGAGTCGCCCCCTGTCGTTTCACAGAATAGCACAACGGCGAGCGCGTCAAGTATAAACGCCTCGTCCGTTTGGAGAGGTGCGCGCGCAATCAGCGGAGACTCGCGCTCGTGTGGACGCGTCGAGTATAAACAAGGCTTCAGTTAAATGTATGTGTTAATGTTGGAGAGAGAGAGAGCACACGCATGATATGAGTAGCCTATTGCAGATTTGGGGAGGGCCCATTCACTGGACCTTTTCAGGGGCCCAGTCCTGAAAATTAAAGTTTAGCTTCATAGGATTCTTGTGGTTTAGTTAAACTAGGCGAACTAGTCTAAAGGACTAGTTCACCTCACAAAGAAATTTCCTGATAATTTGCTCACCCCAGGATCATCCAAGATGTTCTGTCTTTTTCCAGTGGAAAATAAATTAAGTTTTTTTTTTTTTTTTTTTTTTACATTTCAGGATTTTTCTCCACACAATAGACTTCAAAGGCAACCAAAATGTTTAGTTTATTAGTTCATTTGTCAGGGCCAATGCAGTGCACATTATTACATGCATAATAATCACAGTCAAAGCCATAACAGTGTAGATGTGTTGCAAAAAAGGTTTCTAATTTGCAACCCCAGTCCCTGGTCAGGCGTTTCTAAAAAAACTGCATAGTATGAGTTAAACAATCATGCAGCAGATCCATTGTATACTAATTTTTTACATCAACATTTCACAGAACCGTGAACATATTACACAAAACAGCACATCACGTAAAAACACAAGCACCAAGCTGATCGCACCTGCTCACCTATACCCACCTGATAGTGAGGGCCTGGGCCGTTACAAGATTGTCTCCCATACCCAGACCCCACCTCGTGGGGTGAACCTTCGCAGACATGCGCAAACTGCCAGGCATTTGTCACAGACAATACATTACTACAACAAAACTGACTCAGTGGCCACATGTTGAAGTCCAAATCAATACAGTTTTAAAGTGCTTCAAAGGGCACTGCACTATCCCAGCTGAGGAATAGGGTATTATCTAGCGAAATGATCTTGGATGGCATTGTGGTGACTAAATTATCAGGAAATTTTCAGTTTAGGGTGAAGGTGAACTAACCTTTTAAGATGTCTCTCTCTTAACAGACCTAGGGCTCCAAATCATCAAACATTCAACAAGGATGTGGTACTGCTGAGGAGTCCAACAGATGATATGGTCGTCAAACAGCGGACCAAACAAAACTTGCATGAAATCGGACACATATTAAGTGCGTTTGAATTTAATAAATCATGGGATTATACAACAGTTCTACAAAAAATCAAAGATGGGTTCAAAGAAAAAATTCCACCTGATGTAAGGTATGAATCCTTTTCGATTAAAAATATGAACCTTTTAATTGATATTTTTAATCTAACTTTTTTTTTTTTTTTTTTTTTCTGTACAGTCTGGAAATCTTAATGGGGTGTGGCAACAAGCTCATAACACCAAAGTTGAGTGAAGGTCAACAGCTTACAGGCAGTTTAATTCTAAAAGTTTTCAGGTTAAAGGCCTTATATGTTAGACCATCAAGATCACTTCAGGTAACGGGACACGGGAGGCACTGTTTTTCCCACCCTTCTTGCTTTTGAGTTAAATGTATTCATAAATGTCTTATTATAAAACGGTTAGTTCGAATCCTTGATTCTGATTGATCAAGAGCTGTGCTTTATTCACGATAAAACACGGCTATGACCGCTTCACCCAACGGTTCTATTGATCGCTGCGCAACACTGCGGTTCTATGTTGTGTTTATTTGAGCTTTCCTGCATTTTACACATTGGAACGTTGTTGCTGTTCACGCTCAGGGACTATTTTTTCTAGCGGAAGGAAGGCTTTTAGTGATTTTACTTCAAGAAAGTTGCACTAATACATTGTTTTTTACTTTAATATTGTGTGGCAACCGTTTTATAAAAGGCAAGTGCTGTGAAGTGCTGTGCACGAGGCAAGTGCTGTATCGTGAATAAGTAACGGCTGTAGGGGTTACTCCGCTTCGCGTCGTGCCTAACAACGCCCTTCAGCCGTTACTTATTCACGATACAGCACAGCCTCTCGTACCTTATTGCTTACATATAATCTATATATCAACTCAATTGAGTGCTTTATTATCAGCCCCTCAGTGCTACCAAATTAAACCTAGTTTATACTCGTGCAAGAAATATATCCTTTTTTCTACTTTTTTCTAGAATTAATTGGATGAATCAGACGAAAGCTGCTTTGAAGTTGAGTCTGAGTCTGAGGGTTCAAATGGCCAGGCCTTCACTAGTGCGCTGTCATCCACCAGTGGCCAGTTCTCTTCAAGTGCACTTTCTTCAGCTTCTGGCCAGGCCATCACTAGTGCGCTGTCACCACTAGGCCAGTCCTCTTCAAGTGCTACTGGCCTGGCCTCCAGATCTGCTCAAGTCTCCACAACTGACAACACTCCCCGGGAAAGTGATTATAGCACTTACCTTTCCCTTATACAGGGATTTTCAGAGGATGAGGATCTTTGCAGTGCCATAATGGCAAGCATTGAGGACCAGACGTAAGTTTGCAGTTGCATGTTTTCATTTAAAGCTCCTGTAAAGGCAATAAAAAAAAAAAAATCTAAATGCATTATAAATGTAAGAAATGTATTGCTTAAACGCATTACAAAGGCTAAACTGTGAAGTACTGAATTGTGGAGTCTAACAGTTAAACTGTTTTTCCCAATTGCTGTGATCAGGATTTTCTGTGCGGGGCTAAAACGGGGTCTCTGACACACTGGAGCCCCTGAGCTCCTGGCCCCTCCCCTACTGTCGGTGACACACTGGAGCCCCTGAGCTCCTGGCCCCTCCCCTACTGTCGGTGACACACTGGAGCCCCTGAGCTCCTGGCCCCTCCCCTACTGTCGGTGACACACTGGAGCCCCTGAGCTCCTGGCCCCTCCCCTACTGTCGGTGACACACTGGAGCCCCTGAGCTCCTGGCCCCTCCCCTACTGTCGGTGACACACTGGAGCCCCTGAGCTCCTGGCCCCTCCCCTACTGTCGGTGACACACTGGAGCCCCTGAGCTCCTGGCCCCTCCCCTACTGTCGGTGACACACTGGAGCCCCTGAGCTCCTGGCCCCTCCCCTACTGTCGGTGACACACTGGAGCCCCTGAGCTCCTGGCCCCTCCCCTACTGTCGGTGACACACTGGAGCCCCTGAGCTCCTGGCCCCTCCCCTACTGTCGGTGACACACTGGAGCCCCTGAGCTCCTGGCCCCTCCCCTACTGTCGGTGACACACTGGAGCCCCTGAGCTCCTGGCCCCTCCCCTACTGTCGGTGACACACTGGAGCCCCTGAGCTCCTGGCCCCTCCCCTACTGTCGGTGACACACTGGAGCCCCTGAGCTCCTGGCCCCTCCCCTACTGTCGGTGACACACTGGAGCCCCTGAGCTCCTGGCCCCTCCCCTACTGTCGGTGACACACTGGAGCCCCTGAGCTCCTGGCCCCTCCCCTAATAATGTAGAGCAAATTCGCATTAGTTCGACGCTCAATCGTGAGGTCCTTTCAGTACTAATAGTGCCTACAGTTTGCTAGCTAGCTATGCCTTTGTCACGGAAATGCGTATTACTTGGAAGTCATCACTTACAAAACAGATCAGTGTCCTTTATTAAAATTTCCGAAAAACGATCATATCAAGAAGAGGTGGGTTAATTTTGGGAAGAGCCACCTTGATGGAGACCCTAGTGGACACGCCCCCAGCATCTGAGAGCAGAGAATACAGCAAAAAAAATTCAAGATTTTGATAGGTTATTTTATTTACTTGTTGGCTTTTTTTATCTAGCAACTTTTCAAAAAATAACATTTTTCTGTGGTATTACAAACTCAGAACACATGCTTAATTTTGCTTTTACAGGGAATTGAATCCATATAAATTGTGATGAGCCTTTAATAGCTTACACAGCCTTATCAGCGCACTCCTAAAGCTTGCCTTTTGTTTTTTCTACGACTAATACAATTTGTCAACTAATGGTTAGTCAACAATTAGGAGGCAGCCCTAGATTTTTACAATTATGGATCAAACATTAAACTGAACAAAATATGTTGTGATCTTTTGCAGCATTGCCTTTACAGAGGACATTCCAATCAAGCAAATCTTGAAAGAACTTTCAGAAAAAATCAATATCAACCAAACCTCGAAGTTCAACATTAATCGTGCAGCTGTCTTGGATGGGGCCATACGGGGCTTTACAAGGGTCTCATACAACCCTTACAACAGAATGGTCATTAGGTTTTCCGATGACAAAGGAAGATACGAGGAAGCCATTGATCTGGGTGGTCCTAGGCGAGAATTTTTACGCCTTCTCTTGACTGCGTTGACTCACTCTTCAATGTTTGAAGGCAAAGAGGGCAATCTTAATTTGGCACTTGATTCACAAGGTACAAAACCTCACTTTCTATCTGTTTGTCATACATTAAACATAAAGATTAAGTGTTCTGTGAAGGCTGTCGTTTTAACATTGGCTTTGTTTATATACCAGCAATTAGGGAGGACAGATATTTTATAGCAGGGAGAGCGATGGCAGTCAATCTTGTTCATGGAGGACCAGCACCAAGTTGCTTCTCCAAGACCCTTTTTGACTGCATAACTCAGGGCCCAGACATGTGCAGACCTGTTTTGGAGGATGTAGACGACTGTGAACTTTATAATAAGATCAAACAGGTTGGCTTAAAGTGGCATAATAAGGGTTATGTACATCTAATTCATCCTAATCTTTAATCAGTCTCATTCATTTTTTTTAAATCCCCTTCCTAATCTTTATATTTAAAGGTCCAGTGTGTAATGTTTAGGAGGATCTATTGACAGAAATGCAATATAATATACAACACATTTGAAGTGTATCGAAACCTTTTTAATCAAAGTAGTCCTAAAACCACAACAATATCCGTTTTTGTCTTAGAACTGTTATTGATCCATTTCAAATGTTGACTACTGTACATAACTATGTTTTGAGTGGTGCCTAAAGACTTTAGATCAGGGTTTCTCAAACTCGGTACTGGAGGGCCTCTGTCCTGCAGAGTTTAGCTCCAACCCTGATAAAACACACCTGAGCAAGCTAATCAATGTCTTCAGGATCAGTAGAAACTCACAGGTAGGAGTGTTTTGCCCTGTCCCAAATGGAACCCTAAGCACTCGCGGTCTTCCTCTGAGTCCGCACTTTCGCGACGTAACGCCGCTTTGAATGTCGGGAAGAAGTCTGCTGTGGAGTCCGCATCAGCGCGGGCTCGGCAAAAGTGCGCATCAAGGGCGCAAATCGACCGCAGAGGGTGCGCTCGCGAGCACCCATCTGAGATCTAAAAATGACAAATGGGACACACTGCGTCCCACGGACTTAACGGACATGCGCATGCGCACGCGGCAGCCATTGTAAGTCCACAAGACCGAAAGTGCACATGAAGTGTGCCATTTGGGACAGGGCCTTCGATCAGGGTTGGAGCTAAACTCTGCAGGACAGTGGTCCTCCAGGACCGAGTTTGAGAAACCCTGCTTTAGATAATAAATCATTGTTTTGTGTTACCTTAGAATGAGCCATTTCTATCTACATGCACCACGGGTCCCCTTACGTCTTAAGTTGCCATTGGCTACAAGGCGCCGGACTGGACAAAAGTGCAAAAACTAAGCGATCTCCGCAAGCGACAGTGCGCGAGAGAGACAGAGTGTGACTTTTATTTAAAATTACATAAACTAATATAATTTATTTTACTGGACAGTTTAAAGCTCATAACCATTTATATTATGTTGTTACTTAAAGTACTTAGAGTGCAGTGTTATGTTGCATCATGCAGTGTTTATCCTGAAAAGTACTGAGTAAATGTAATGTTTGTTACCTCAGAAAATGTAAGGTCATCCCTGTTATTTGTGTACATTTTAATCATTAACATTAAAAGCACACTCTTTTTATGACTAAAATAACAGTAAAGGGTAAAAAAAAAAATGAATTCTCAAAAATGTAAACCAAAAAAGGGAAAAACGGAATTTGGAAAAAAATAAAACGGAATTTGGGGAAAAATAAAAATGGATTTTATAGGGCCCTATGAAAGACAGAGGTGAGCGGCGGACTGAGCCCTTGGTTTACACACTGCACATTTAAGGCAGCGTGGCATATATTTTAATTATAGTTAAGATTTAGATTAGCAAATGTTTCCCATTAAATCTGTATTCCTTAAAATGTAAATGTAATATCATTGTTTTTATTTGAAATACTTGTTCCATATGTTCTTATGTTTGTATATACAGGTTTCTCAGTCCACAACTCTGGAGGAGTTAAAACACTCAACGGAGCCCATAACTGACTATCTAGCAAATGCAGGTATCATGTTAACTTTTTTTGTGCATAATATTAAATGCATTGTTAGTTTGTTTGCTTGGTTTTATTTCAGTTTTTGCCATGAAAATAGCCTCAGATGCTGACATTAAAAAATATATAATATACTATACGAATACAGGTTGTCTAAGGCATCTAAGAAGCATTGATGACAGGGACAGGCTGGTGGAGGATATCCTAAAGTTTCAGGTGGTGAATCGCATCCGTGGCCCATTTGAAAGGTTTGCGGTAACTTCAGATATGGGTGGTCTCTTGAACTCACAAATTTGCAGAAGAAAATTAGTCTAATTATTTTGACTTCAGAAACAGGTACACAATTGTGATGTTGATGTATGCTTTATTTAGATTTTGTGATGGCCTGAAGACCCTGGGGGTCCTTGCTAAGATCCAACAGCATCCAGATGCCTTCAGACCTTTATTTTGTCACCAGCCAAATTCACTCACGGCTGACTTAATGGATGAGCTTTTTGAAATTCAGTGGTCAGAGAGTGGAAACAACAAAAGGGCGGATGAGAACAGAGTAATTGCTTTTTGGAGGGACTACCTACAGGATGCAGAAGGTAACAATGTAATAAGTAATTCTTATAAATTGACTGCAAAGTCATCAGTGTTGAGAGTAACGAGTTACAAAGTAACGATTACAGTAACATTACTTTTTTTAGTAACGAAGTAAAGTAACGCATTACACTAAAAATATCAGGAACTCCACTACTTTACTAGACTAGGAACGCGCTTTCCTGCATTAGCCAAGACGCGTTTTTCTGCGTCTAAAGTTTTGATCTGTTTAAGTGGCGCGTGCATTCAATAGCTCGATTCAAAACACAAAGAGAACGGTGTTCTAAGTTTCTAACAGCACTTTGCATTTTCTGTTCTTAAACCGGTCTCCCTCAACGAAACTTAAAGGAAGTATTTGTGTCAATCATTTTGCTATTAGATGAGTTAACATCTTGGATCACGCGGGGTCCAGCTGCGCTTACCTCCAGTCGTGATGCAATGATGGACAGCTATCTTTCCTCATTCGACTGTTTGGATTTCATGTGATTTATCATTGTGGTGATGATATTATAACTCAGATTAAATAATTAATTTGATCAAAAGTAATTCCATTTAGTAAGATCCAAACTTCGCGAGGCAGACGACAACATTATGTGATCAAATACAGACAACTTGTTAACACACTCCACAGCGCCATCCAGTGCATGTAATTATAACTGCGCGTAAGTGCTTAGGATTTATCATGGACTCACTGCATTTACGGCCAGCAAAGCAACATAGTAAAATTCTAATAGTATTTTATTTTTTTAATAATAATTACTGATCGAATATTCGTGCACACCCCTAGTAATAAGCAGTGTTGTGCAAGTTACTTCCAAACTGTAATACATTATAGATTACTTGTTACTGTTACTTAAAAGTAATTCATTACCTTACAATATTACTGTCTCAGAATTGTAATGCGTTACATTACTCCTGTATTACTTTTGAGTTCCTTTCACCAAAATAACTACAGATGTAGTTATAATATAAAAAATAAAAAGACAAAATGTAGCCTACTACAGAGCATTTTACATCCAGTAGAAGGCAATATGATGTAGCATAATGAATGTGGGCTATCCAGGCTACTAACAATATAGCAGACAAACTCGAAGTAATGGGCATATGTCCATCTCGCGAATGTACAGTCTTCTGCCATCTTTACCCATTAGCCACTCTTCCACTGGCCAGCGCGAGCACAGAGGCCGAAATCATGTCTCGCGGGAGTCGCGGCACTCCTGTAAAACATGCCCACGCCTTCACTGGACTGGACTTAGTCACACAGAGGGAGATTAAATAAATCGCTATACAAATTTATCAGAAGCTGTCATTTAGTCATCTTACAAACTTGGACACCACACGCGGCATTTCTTGCATCTTTCATTCGTTCGTCTCGTCTCGCTTTTTTTTTTTTTTTTTTTACAATAAAATTTTGGGCTAAAAGTGTGTTGTAACGGAAGCGTTACTGAACATGTACCGAGTAAAATATTACTGAAAATTGATTGGTAATGCCTTGCACTACTGCGTTACAGCAAAAAGTAATATGTTACTGTAATGCATTACTTTTGTAACGCGTTACTCCCAACACTGGTAATAAGTAGTGAAGTTACTTTTCAAATGCAGTCACTAGTAAAGTAATCTCATTACAATTTAAGGAAGTAACTAGTAACTAATTACTTTTTTTGAGTAATTACCCCAACACTGATAGTCATTAGGGAAGTCAATGATCTGTGACCAGTTGCATGAAAGCTTTAAAGCAGGGGTCTCCAGCCCTACTCCTGGAGAGATTTGCTTTAAAGAAAACCCTAATTTATAAGGTTAAGGGAAGGGTACCGTTAATGAAACTGGTTGTAAGTTAAAAAAACAACTAATGGACCACGTAAGGAATCTTAAGGCAGTCATTTGAGAAAAAATAAAAAACATTTTACAAATTGCTATGGCTTGTTACTGTTGAGGATATGACCCTAAACCATTGAGCCAAATTATTAAAATGGAATGATATACCCCATCTTTCTTCAGAGGACGAGGGTTCGCAGAAACTTGGTGCAATTTTAGCATTTGCTACAGGCTCCAATCAAGTTCCTCCAATTGGATTTCATCCTCTGCCATCTATTGGATTTCATCATGAGACTGAAACACCACAAAGGTTTTCAGTTG
Organism: Rhinichthys osculus; assembly: GCA_029959095.1. Taxonomy (NCBI): domain Eukaryota; kingdom Metazoa; phylum Chordata; class Actinopteri; order Cypriniformes; family Leuciscidae; genus Rhinichthys; species Rhinichthys osculus. The sequence continues at coordinate 41,262,057 of JARWKJ010000012.1, forward strand.
CAAATACCTGCATTAACTGTCTTCGCTTGCCAGTATACAGCACATATGGGGCGTTTAAAAGTAACATGGACTTTGCCATTGAAAACACGCACGGATTTGGAAAAGAATAAGACTTTATGAATTGATACTACCTGCTTGGAGGTGTTACTGTAGTGTAGGCTTACTGTAGAGATGTTAGAGGCTTAGTTATCCAAAAAATATATAAAAATCTCACCCTCATGTCACCCCAAACCCATATAGCATGCATTTTTAGTTGCAGTATTCCTTTTAATAAGTTCAGTGATAAATCTTACACATTTTTTACTTCATTTGTATTACATTAGGACATTTGTTTTGCTGTTTTCGTTTTATTTAAAAAAAAAAACTTTTTAAAACGCTGTATGAAATGTTTTTATACAATTTAGTAAGTTTAATGTTATGAAATGTTTGTATTCAATTTAGTATGTTTAGTGTTATGAAATGTTTACTCAATTTAGTATGCTTAGTGTTATGATATGTTTGTATTCAATTTAGTATGTTTAATGTTATGAACTATCGGCACACATCAATTTATTTATTTTTTCCAGTCAACTTGTTTTAAAAACCTGTATGACTGACTTGCTTCTGCAGAATGCAAAAAAATTACATGATGGACAGCCATGTCCAGTGTATAAGGAAAATAAAATACAACAATGGTAAGGCTGCCAGTTCCTAGCATCATTGTTTACAATCTGAAGAAAAAAGCAAGTCATGCAGGTTTAATACTACATCTGAGTAAAACTTTATCACTTTATGAATTTTAGAACATTAAAAACTTCAAGAAACATTGAAAATTTCAGTTATAACTGACAGTGTTAATTAAAATATGTACACTAAAATCATGTGGCTTGTTGTCTTTCCATAAATTCTACAAGCGCTAAAAACAAATCAATTCCATGATTTCCATCCTCATGTAATGGATTGAATGTTTGTTGAATAATTACCAATGTGGTATAATTTGGTTGGTATCTGTTGTTGGGAACTACAACATTGGTTCTGGTCTCTATTTCTGGTACTACCTCAGGTACATTCTCATCCATGTAAAAATGGTCATCAGTTTCAAACACACTTGATACAGCTGTGTTGTTGTGTCCGATATGATTAATAACACCCCTGTGCCATAACTGCAGAGGTGTTTGTCCCCCTTCAGTTGATAATCCATGGTTGTTCCACATGCTCCTGAACTCTCTAACTGCCCTCTGGATCCGGGGTAAGTAAATATAATGGAGACAGAATAAATTTAGCTCACAGAGAGAATTAAGAATGCCTTGATCCTCCATGAAAGAGAACAAGTTAGAATAATAGTATGATACAACTCTATTTAACTCCGCCCATAATCTTTCAATCCGTTGATTGTGGACACTGCGTCCAGCAATAACAGATCTTCTATTCAGACCTCGTCTATTTATCATGTAACGCGCAACCTCAACATTTTCCAGGCCATGGTCACACCTGACCCTGAATGGCAATCCAAAGTTCTGTACCCCTTCTTGAAACAAAGATAGAACACTTAATGCTCTGTTATTATCTAAACAATCAATATATATAATGGTACGGCTGTATCCATCAACACACCCGTGGAACACCAGTCTCCACCTCACCAGCTTATGGTTCCCATCTATATGCCTGTAAAGAGTAGAATAAGATTAGTTATTAGGTTCTCACACTGATGCAATTTAAACTGATTCAATATGAATGTTGATGATTTGGCGCATACATCTGTATAAGTTCTCAAGAACAACGTGTTCCCTAGACTGGGGATCTTGATCAACTACAGATAAAATCCCATAAACTGTTCTGGCGTGGTCATCTAATTCCATATAAAAGGAATCTCCGTGAGCTTGCTGTATAGATGTAACACACCTTAACACACTATTAAAGAACTCGATTATATCGTCCTCATTGCTGCTTGCAAATACAAATAAAACCGTTAATAAGATCCCTCGCAACTTCATGTTTACTGATGATTTGAACATAGTGAAAATGCCTTCCGTTTACACTGAAATGACTTCCGTTTACACTGAAATGCCTTCCGTTTACACTGAAATGCCTTCCGTTCACAATGAGAATCATATGCATCATACTGTGTGATCATTCATGTCTCATATGAGTGTGTGCGTGGAGAGTTTGTGTGTGTGCGTGCGCGTTTCATAGAATGTGCGTGGAGAGTTTGTGTGTGTGTGTGCGCGTCTCATATGAGTGTGTGCGTGGAGAGTTTGTATGTGCGTGCGTGTGTCTCATATGAGTGTGTGCGTGGAGAGTTTGTATGTGCGTGCGCGTGTCTCATATGAGTGTGTGCGTGGAGAGTTTGTATGTGCGTGCGCGTGTCTCATATGAGTATGTGCGTGGAGAGTTTGTGTGTGTGCGTGCGCGTGTCTCATATGAGTATGTGCGTGGAGAGTTTGTATGTGCGTGCGCGTCTCATATGAGTGTGTGCGTGAATGAAGTTTGATTTAAGCCCTAGACGGCGCCTCATACTCTTGCTTCTTAAACAGATGTGGTCAATAAAAATCAACATGTGGAAAGATATCATGTACTGTTGGTACGAGAAGAGACGGCGCCAATATGTAAAGGTTAATAAAAAATACAATGGATTTGATATGAACTTTCTGATATAAACGGTCCAACTACTTACAATCTGCGAGTTGAGGCAATGGCCAATGACAGCAGCTGGAGTAAAAGTAATAGAATTTTGTACGAGTGCACTTGCACAAATATCATATGAATTTGCTGACTTGGTCAGTTGAATGAACTATTACTACTTCGACATGACGCTTTATTGTGGGTTCTTACTGATGGGGTAGTGTAGTATGTAAAACAAAGTTTAAGAAACATCAAATGCTGTGCAAAATGTAACTGCAGTAATGTTCAATCAAGGGTTAAGACCAACACAGACATACCATTGGAAACATTTGCCTTTGCAGCTTTTTTCCTTCTCCATAAACGCACAAGATGGCCGAATTCATCCCTCTCCACGAAGACAGGTTTAACAAGCCCTTGACAGCACTTCCTTTTCAGCTGAAACAAAGAGAAATATATACATGTTGAGACAGTAGCCATGTTTCCATCTACTTGTCAATCGAATTATCTGAGGTTCGGTAAAAAACCTCATGCGAATAAAGCTGGTGAAAGTGTGTTTCCAATAAACGGCTTTAAAGCGGATAAAAACCTGTGCGTAATGACGTCACATGCTGTTTTGCGATCAAATTGGTATATCGAATTGATTTGAGACATGTTAAGGTGTTTCCATTCATTTTCTCACCGAATTGCACAACATTCAAGCCAACATTTGCGAACAAAGTTTTACTAGGCAAAATGGATCGCACCTAATAACGTTTCCATCCGCGTTTATCGCATTAGCCGTATATCGATCAAGATAAAATCCGATGAGACCGATCGTATTTCATTTGAGTCGATATCCATGAAATTCAATCGAATTTTACTGTTTCCATAAGGCATTTTTCATTCGATATCACTTAATGCGGATAAAAACGTGTGGATGGAAACATAGCTAGTGTGTTAAAAATGATCCGTGACCAAATTATTTGAGAGGAAGGACTTTAAGGAAAGTTAATAAAACATAAAATAAGGATACATTCATTAAAGCAAATCAGCTATAACTAAATGTGTTCAACATTACCTAATTTGAAGGACCTGTTCAGCCTCCCTGGCAGCTTCTTCAAGATCAGCACTGGGAGCTTTGAGTTCAAGTTCCCTGTTATTAGCAGCTTTCTGACAGAATTGATCAAATTTTGATTTTTAAAAATATTCCATGATGAAGAAGAGAAAGAAAGAGAGCAAAAAAATGTGTAAATTAATTACAGTTAAAAAAAAAACAGAGAGAGAGAGAGAGAGAGAGAGAGAGAGAGAGAGAGAGAGAGAGAGAGAGAGAGAGAGAGAGAGACAGATAGAAAGTGAGTTTTTGCGAGAGATGGCCTCTTAAAAGAGCTGTTGGATTAAAGGTTGTTGTGGGAGATGGAGGAGTATGTGATCTGAAGTAACTGCAAGACAGAAAAAGAATATTGAATTACAATTACATTACAAAAAGGTATTAAAGGCATGGCCAGTGTTGTGATTATTGTGGTAAAAGCATGGCAAGTGTTGTGTTACTGTTTCAACTATAAACACCACAGTAAAACTATGGTTACTGTGGTAAAACCATGGCAAGTGATTTGTTACTGTTTCAACTACAAATACCACAGTAAAACGACAGTTACTCTGGTAAAACCATGGTAACGTTAACTGCTGTGGTTACTCATGTGCTCTAACTACAAATAGTAGACAGAAAAAACAGTTATTGTGGTAAAAGCATGCAAGTTACTGTGCTTTAAATACCACAGTAAATCTAACATTACAGTTACTGTGTTAAATCCAAGGTATGTGTTGTGGTACCGTGCTTTAACTACAAATTCCACAGTAAAACTACTTAACTTAGGTAAAACCACTGTAACTGTTGTGTTAGTGTTTACAAATACCACAGTAAAACCACAGTCTTAAAAGCATGGTGTTGTCTTATTTAACTAAAAATACCACAGTAAAACGAATTACTATGGTAAAATTTATGGGCACTGTGCTAGCAGGATCGAGCTAATATTGTGGTAAAATCACATTCATTCAGTGGCATTCGCAACTAGCCTGACTACGTCAGACTTCCTACTTCCACTAATTTCATTTCGCTCCTGTACTCAGTCTGAGATAGCAGCCTATCTTTCTGTTTTCCACCGGCCTGAAAACAGCCTGGCCAATCAACGAACAGAGGGCGGGCTGAAAGCCGTGACGTAGTCGGTAAGCGCCGTGTTTAAGATTAGGTCAGGGAAATCGAAAACGACCGCTGATATGGAGACGCGGATGCAATTCGCTCTGTTGTGGAGAATATTCCCGGCATTAGCAAACTGAAGCCCGAACACGAAGAGTGTGTATTAAACATTTTGAATGGAGGTGATGTTGTGGCCCTACTCCCTTTGGGAAAAGTTTAATTTATCAACTATTACCGATCCTCAGCGAGAAACTGGGGAGCCTTTTGACAGGTCAGTGTCTCTTTTCTTTTCCAGGTCTTAAATACCGTAAAACTTGTAATCGGGTGCCGGGCTAATAGCCCGGGCTTTTATTTGCCCAAATCGTCGAACTGCACCGGCTTGTACTTGAGATAGGTGTCTAACTTATATGAGACAGGCCTTTATAGTTGAGATGTTGTTCCTAGAGTCTATAATCTCTAAAAATCTCCAAATGCTCCACGTGAAACCGCGGTCTTCCGACCTCTTACTATCTTGTCGATTGATTTTTATGAATATGCGCGAGGGAGAGAGAGCAAGACAGCGCTCGTGTTGTTTGTAGACGTGGGAGTGCGCGCGCGCGGCCGGGGCTCTCTCTCTCTCTCTCTCTCTCTCTCTCTGCTCGTTTGTGCCCTGTCAAGCGCAGCAGTCATTCTATTACATCACTCACAGATCAAAAAAGTCGTTTACAGCCATGTTCACTCGGGTATTTCGCTCGCATCATCAAGTGTTTACAGTGGAAGTTCGATCATAGATTTGAGTTCGATGCATGATGTCTGTGGTTCGATGGCTGTGTCGGCGCATAACATACGTCATAAACAAACTTATCTGATTGGCTTACGGGTAACCAATGATTTTAAACTTCAGTACGCGCCCCCTAGCGAGAGAGAAAACACTTCTCTATTATGCTATCCCAGACTCTGTGTACGAAGCAAAGTGAAGTAGCAGAGTCTGGTATTACCAGGCTAATTCGCAACTGATTTGTAAAGAAAAAAACATCAAACTACACTTATACTTACACATGAATTGCCGACAGTCACAACGATACATGAAATAGATCTTTAAATAAAATAAAACAGATATTGATTACGGCGTTCAGGGACATTCTTTTTCTTGCCGCATTTTGTTTTTATTGGTAACGACAGTCAAAGTTCATTTGATGACGACACACCCGATAAACGAGACGGTCATATATAAGACTGCTAGAGGGCGCTTCATTTTAAAACGCCACGATAGGTCGTAATACGCTGCATGTACAAACGACATATGGGGTCGTTTTTCGGAGGAGGACAGTCTCGTTGGTATATACTTCTTACATATTTTTATCTGTTTGTCTGATGTAATTGTGCTTTCACTTGATTGGTTCTATCATGGATGTATGTGATCATGTGACCATGTATGGCTGTATATAAGGAGGTGTGTCTCTCCACTCAATGCCAAAAAGGCCTATTTTAATGAGAAAATTGTACAATATAGAAATGATTCAAGTAAGTTATGGAAGTCCCTCAAGCAGCTTGGCTATAGTAACAGGTTGAAAACAAAAACTAGGAACATAACTCTTGATTTGGGGAACAATGTCACAGCAGAAAAGGTGACAGTGGCAGATAGTTTTAACAACTATTTCTCATCAGTTGCTAGTAAACTGGTAGAAAAACTACCTGCCCAGTCTGGGCAGTACGGTGAAAGTCACATCTTTGACTTTTACTCTCAGCAAGAGGTCAAAGCAGACGGCTTCTCTTTTGAAAAGGTGTCAGAGGCAGTTGTACTTGAGAAGCTTAAAAACCTAAATAGTTTAAAAGCTACTGGCCTTGACAATATTCCATCTAGATTCTTAAGAGATGCTGCTAAGGTTATAACCCCATGTATCACCCATATCATAAACATGTCTATTGAGCAAGGATATTTTCCTAATGATTTCAAGCTTGCCAGAGTGATTCCACTTTACAAGAAAGGGAGTAAATTAGACCATGGAAACTATAGACCTGTTTCTATTCTGTGTAGTCTGTCAAAGATAATTGAAAAAATTATTTATGAACAGATTGACAAATACTTAGCATCACACAATCTACTCTATGAGTTCCAGTCTGGCTTTCGCAAATCACATTCCACTTACACCTGTTTATTGTATTTAACGGACCACATTAGGAGGGAGGTAGATAAAGGGAATTTTTGTGGTATGGCATGTTAGACCTACAGAGGGCCTTTGATACCGTTGACCATGATATTTTGGTACGCAAATTAAAAGCCATTGGTTTTAATGACTTAGCAGTCAGATGGGTGAGTTCTTATCTGAACGATAGGAAGCAGGTGGTGGATATTGGAGGAACAATGTCTCAACCACAATATATAGAATGTGGGGTTCCTCAAGGGAGTGTCTTGGGCCCACTTTTATTTCTTCTATATATAAATGACCTTAAGTCTGTATGTTCATGTGATCTTTTTTTATATGCAGATGATTCTGCATTATTGGTTTCACATAAAGATAAGAGCATAGTTGAAAGAACTCTCAGTGCAGAACTATCAAAAGTCAGCAGGTGGATGTCAGACAATAAGCTATCACTTCACTTAGGAAAAACGGAAGCCATATTGTTTGGGTCAAAAATAACATTGAGAAGATCCCCTGGTTTTAAGGTTTTAGTTGGAGATAGTGAGATTAATGTAAAGGACTCAGTTAGTTACCTGGGTTGTGTGCTGGACTGCCACTTGTCTGGAGTGGGCCAAGCGCAAAAGGTGCTTACCAAGGTAAATCAAAGAGTACGTTTCTTGTCCAGAATCTCAAAGTTTTTGGACAAAAAAGCAATGTTAACTCTGGCAAGTGCTCTAATTCAGCCTTATTTTGATTACGCGTGTTGCTCTTGGTACAATGGAGTTTTAAAGCACCTGAAACATAGGCTTCAGACTCAAAATAGGGTTATAAGACTTATTTTGAACCTCCCCGTGAGATCTCATCTTGATATTTCTCATTTTGAGACTATAGGGTGGTTAAATGTAAAAGACAGAGTCTCGCAGATTCACCTGTGCATGGTACATAGGACTGTGCATGGGAATGTCCCCAAATATTTGAATCATTATTTTAATAGAGTGAGAGATGTTCATTGTTACTCCACCAGGGGCAGCTCTACGGATTTTGTACCTCCTAGAGTTAAGAGTAATTTAGGTAAAGAGTCATTTTTGTATGTAGCAATAAGTTTGTGGAACAGGTTGCCTGGAAATCTAAAGATGACTAGAAGTTTAGTAGGTTTTAAGCTGGCACTGAAAAAATGGCTCAGATGTCAAACTTAGTATGATAATATTTGATGGTTTTGTCTTGATGGTTATAGTTAATATATATATGGATGTGATGATTGATGCTTGATTTGTTGCCACTTGTTTTGCAACCCCCCCCCCCACCCCCCCCCCACCCCCCGGGACCACAATGGAAATAAGCCCTAGGGCTCTATTGTGTTATCCTGACTTTGTTTTTGTTTTGTTTTTTTATATATGGTGCAAAGATGTATCGTATTTTAAACAAAAGGGTCAAATAAAATCAATCAATCAATCAATATGTCTGATGAAGGGCTTGGGCCCGAAACGTTACACGAGGTGAGCAACTATTAAACTCGCTTAGGAGCATCTTCTGGGGTGCGGACTCATTGTTTACTTTTGCAAATATCTGTCCGTCCAGCACCCAGTTTTATTACTTTGGATGTGCGTGCTGCACTTCTTGAACTCTATTATGTAAATGTGTAAAATGTAAAATGTAATGTAAAAATTTGTATTTTATATTGGTTTTATTATTACCATATGTTACTTGTATTTATATTGTTTAAAGATTTAAGTTAATATTGTGTCCAGTTTGGCCCTGTAAATAAAAGGGTATTATTTTTTGATAAAGTGTGTGCGGTTTCATTTTCTTAAGTACCGTTTCAAGAACCGTTTAAGCACCGGAACCGTTTAAAAAATACCGAGTAGATACTGGTATCGGATAAAACCCAACCGATACCCAACCCTAATCACTACTAATTTACTGTTCATCTGTTATGGCGAACATATCAGATGTGTGTCTAACGTTACCTCTGAGTGCAGGTGGACCTGTTTTTAATAATTCTACTGGACCTGTCTGCTGCCTTCGACACTGTGAATCATCAGATCCTCTTGTCCGCCCTCTCATCACTGGGCATCACTGGAACCTCCCTCAACTGGTTTGAGTCCTATCTCACAGGTAGGTCTTTCAAGGTCACATGGAGAGGTGAGGTATCCAAAGCACATCAACTGACCACAGGCGTTCCTCAGGGTTCAGTTCTCGGACCGCTCCTCTTCTCCATTTACACCACATCACTGGGACCTATCATACAGGCACATGGTTTCTCTTACCATTGCTATGCTGATGACACCCAGCTCTACCTCTCATTTCAACCAGATGATCCCACAGTAGCTGTACGGATCTCAAGCTGTCTGGCGGACATCTCGGCATGGATGAAGGAACATCACCTGCAGCTCAACCTGGCAAAGACTGAGCTTCTCGTCCTCCCTGCCAATCCGTCTCTACAGCACGACCTCACTATCCAGGTAGATCCATCCTCAATCACCCCATCAAGGTCGGTCAGAAATCTTGGAGTAATCTTTGATGATCAGCTGACCTTCACAGACCACATTACAAAGACAGCTCGATCATGCAGGTTTGCTATGCACAACATCAGGAAGATCAGGCCTTTCCTAACTGAGCATGCAACACAACTTCTCGTCCAGGCCCTGGTCATTTCTAGGCTTGATTACTGCAATGCTCTTCTGGCTGGACTTCCATCATGTGCAACTAAACCTCTACAAATGATCCAGAATGCTGCAGCTCGTCTGGTCTTCAACGAGCCCAAAAGGGCCCACGTCACTCCTCTGCTCATCTCTCTGCACTGGCTACCACTCGCTGCTCGCATCAAGTTCAAGGCTTTGACGCTTGCTTACAGATTGACCACAGGTTCAGCTCCCTCCTACTTCCACTCACTCCTACAAGTCTACATCCCTACCAGAAGCCTACGATCGGTCAATGAGCGACGGCTCGTGGTACCATCACAGCGAGCCTCAAAATCACTCTCCAGAACATTCTCATTCACGGTTCCATGCTGGTGGAATGATCTCCCCACCCTCATCCGGAATGCAGAATCCCTGACAACATTCAAAAGACAACTGAAAACTCATCTCTTCCGGGAGCACTTAACTTAAAAAAAAAAAAAAAAAAAAAAAAAAAAAAAAATCCTTTCCTCTAAATCCTCGCTTGCCTGGCTTATGCTACTCCGAGCTATGTCTGAACTTTGTATTTTGAGCACTTCTTGCGTTGCTTTTGCCTCTTTACGATGACTCGCTTGATTTAGTCCTCAGTTGTAAGTCGCTTTGGATAAAAGCGTCTGCTAAATGACTAAATGTAAATGTAAATGTAGGTGAGGACACATTCGAGCTGATTTCGGTACGATTGGAGCTGGAATCGGTGGAGAAACAGATCCGTGGTCTGCTGGAGAGGCAAGCCGAGCTGCGGGATCTGCGATCAGCGCTTGAAACGTCACGCGCCGATGCACATAAGTCAGTGGTTAGTAACTTTTTGACTCCAACCTCGTCTACTCCGTGTATTTCTCTGCACAGGACCCAAGCACCCAGGACGCGATCATCCCTGGCTTCATTCACTCCGGCACCGACACAACACCATGGACCCTGGGTGATCCCACAGCGGAAGACACGAGCCAGGACCAGAGCAAGAACCTCTCCGCCCCTCCCGGTCTTCGAGATCTCCACCCGGAACCGCTTCTCCCCTCTTCGCGAGTCGGAACGCAACGACGTCGTGATCATCGGCACTTCCATGGTCCGTCATGTCCGCGCTACCTCAGGTAAAGGTAAGGTGCGCACTCACTGCTTTCCTGGTGCTCGTGTTCTTGATGTCGCCGCACAGGTTCGCGAGATCCTGAACGGTGACGAGCGCGTCGGAGCTGTGGTGCTGCACGCGGGAGTGAACGACATCAGGCTGCGGCAGACGGAGGTTCTGAAGAAGGACTACAGGAGCCTGAACGAGACGGTACGCAGCACAGCGCCTGAGGCAACGATCATCGTGTCTGGACCGCTTCCCACGTACTGACAAGGACAGGAAAGGTTCAGTAGATTATTTGCACTAAATGAATGGTTAATGTCATTGTGTAATGAACAAAAACTGCTCTTTGTAAATAATTGGAATCTGTTCTGGGAGCGACCTAGGCTCTACCGTGCTGATGGCCTGCACCCCAGCAGATTCAGAGCGGCTGTTCTGTCGGACAACATCTCCAAGACGTTACACACCGTATGACTAGAAAATCAAATTCCAAATCACAGTCTTTGCTGTGCCAATTTAATTGATATAAGTAGTGTAGAACATTATATAGAAACTGTGTCTATTCCTCGTTTAGTGAGGCCGAATAATAAATCTACTGTAGGACCTAGGAAAAATCTATTGTAATTAAACCTGAAAATCTAAATATCAGTGAACAAAAACAATTTCTAAAACTAGGTCTTCTAAACATTAGATCACTCACACATAAGGCGGTTATTGTAAATGAAATGGTCACAGATAATAGCTTCGATGTACTTTGCCTTTCTGAAACCTGGCTTAAACCAAATGAGTATTTCGGTCTAAATGAGTCTACTCCGTCAGGATACTGTTATAAGCATGAGCCCCGTCTGATCGGTCGTGGCGGCGGAGTTGCAACAATCTATAGAGATATTCTTAATGTTACTCAGGAAACAGGTCACAGGTTTAATTCGTTTGAAGTACTTGTGCTAAATGTTACGCTCTTAGATGTAAGAAAGAAATCCCTATTATCTCTAGCCTTGGCTACTGTATATAGACCTCCAGGACCATATGCTGATTTCCTAAAAGAGTTTGCAGACTTTCTCTCAGATCTATTGGTCAATACCGATAAAGCAATAATTGTTGGAGATTTTAACATACACATAGAAAACACAAATGATGCGTTAGGGGCTGCGTTTACAGATTTATTAAACTCCTTTGGGGTCAAGCAAAACGTCAGTGGACCCACTCATCGTCTAAATCATACACTAGACTTAATTATATCATATGGAACCAATCTAACCGATATAGATATTATACCGCAAAGTGACGATCTCACTGATCATTACATGGTAACTTGTATAATACGTACTGCTGAAATTTGTCATGTTGCGCCACGTTATAGACCAGGCAGAACAATCCTTCCGACCACTATAGATAGATTCTCAAATAGCTTACCTGATCTATCTCAGCTGCTCAGTGAACCCAAACAAACAGATGAACTAGAGGAAATGACCAGCAGTTTGAGCACCATTTTCTCTAGTACATTAGATATTGTTGCACCAATTAGATCAAAAAAGGTTAGAGAGAAAACTAAAGCACCATGGTACAATAGTACTACGCATGCTATCAAGAGAGAAACTCGTAACTTAGAGCGTAAATGGAAAAAAACTAATTTAGAGGTCTTTAGAATCGCGTGGAAAGACAGTATGTCACGTTATAAAAAAGCTCTAAAAGCAGCCAGGGCTGAGCATCTCCGCAAACTAATCGAAAATAACCAAAATAATCCAAGGTTTTTATTTAACACCGTGGCTAGACTAACAAATAAACAGACATCGCCAGAGCAAAATATTCCGTTACAGTATAGTAGTAATGATTTTATGAACTACTTCAATGAGAAAATAGAAAGCATCAGAAACACAATTGTAAATGTACAATCCTCTATGGTGTCTTATGATTTAGCCTTAACTATGGCCCCTCTGGAACAACTACACCGCTTTACAACTATAGGACAGGAAGAGCTAAATAAACTTATCATTGCATCTAAACCAACAACATGTTTATTAGATCCGATACCAACTAAATTTCTGAAAGAAGTGTTACCTGTAGTGGAAGAGCCTCTTCTCAATATTATTAACTCATCTTTATCTTTAGGTCATGTTGCAAGAATATTCAAGCTGGCAGTAATAAAACCTCTCATTAAGAAACCGCAATTAGATCCAAATAACTTAGCAAATTACAGACCCATTTCAAATCTTTCATTTATGTCTAAAATACTAGAAAAGACTGTGTCCGCTCAATTGTGCTCTTTCATGCAAGAAAATGAGATATATGAAAAATTTCAGTCAGGATTCAGACCGCATCATAGCACAGAAACTGCGCTAGTTAAAATTACAAATGATTTACTTTTAGCTTCTGACCAAGGCTGTATCTCAATACTAGTTCTACTCGATCTTAGTGCTGCGTTCGACACTATAGATCACAAAATACTCTTGGATCGACTACAAAACTACACTGGTGTTCAGGGACAGGCATTAAGCTTGTTCAGATCGTACTTATCGGACCGTTACCATTTTGTTTGTTTAAATGGGGGAAAATCGAAGTGCCGCAAGGATCGGTGTTAGGCCCATTGCTATTCTCAATATATATGCTGCCACTTGGTAATTGTCACGGGGTGGTTCAGGAAGGACAGAAGGAATAAATCCAAAACGAGTTTTATTCTCAAGACAGGCAAACGGGTGTAACAGCGTGTCAAACACAAACAATACCGGACACTGAACTGAAGACAGGCAGGAACTAAATACATAGAGATGATTGATACAAATGACAGGCAGCTGTGAGGGAGGTAATCAGTGTCCATGGATACAGATTGGTGGCGGGAAACTCAGACAGGGGACAACACGTGGAAATCAAAACAAACTGAAAGTCCAAAGAGCCTAATGGTGACATAACACCCCCCTCCGGCCAGGTGCGTCCTCGCACCGTAACGCAACAACGAAGGGAGGACCGGAGGAGGTTCTGGTGGTGGACGAGGTGATGGTGAAGTGCAGAAACGAGGCTGGAGTGACAGGATAGTGAAGGGATGACGACGATCCCCTGACGGCATGGATGGAGATGGCCTGGTGGCGCAGACCCAGAGCCGTCCAGTACCGACAGCCCACGGCAGAGTAGAAGGAGGGAAGAGACCAGGTGGCGAGGAGGCTGATGGTAGCTGGGGGATGACCGACGGAGACTCTGCGGCAGGATCCATCGGTGCAGACGGAGAGCCGGTGGACTCAAACGACGTCGCTGGACTGGGAGACCTAGGCGACATCGCGGCGACGAGCGCTGAAGGTGGAGCCAGAGTACCCGAGAGCAGAGGCGAAGTCGGTGTGAGGGAGGACAGAGGTGACGCCGAGGGGAAGGAGGAGCCCGCTGTAGCCGAAGGGGTGGAGGGACGGAGCGTAGCGGACAGACTGTAAGTCCGTGGCGAAGGCAGAGTGACGACTGACCAAGGGGGAGCCGGCAGGACGAGGGAACCCGATGTAGCCGATGGTTCGAGGGTCTCTGGTGGAGGCACAGGTGGAAGGAGCCAAGACGGAGCCGGCAGGTCGACAGGCTGAGATGGAGTGCAGAGGACCAAGGCTGGAGGCGGAGCCAGGGGATCCTCATGCCCGAGTGCTGTGGATGGATGGCTGACCTGCGACTCGACGTCAGGGGCCTTCCCCAGAGATGAAGCAGGGCTGCTAACATCCAGCAGCGGTGGGGCTGGAGGACTGGCTGAGCTTAGATGAGAAGAGGCATTAGACAGGTTGATGACAGGGTAGATACAGTCACTGGATAGTTCTGAAGACAACGCAGATGCAGATGACGGGTGGGATAGGGTGGGAAACGGTGTTTCCTCTGAGGAATTTTTCAGCCAGTCCTCGTGATCCGTCGATTGGGTTCCCTCGCCCGCAGATGTCGTGGGCTCACACCCCTGGTCAGACTCTTGTTGGAGCTCCTCCTCCGGGGCGAGGGTCAGCTCTGTCCTCTTTGTCTCGGGCTCAGGCTGGCGCGTCGCGGTGGGTGGTAGCTCTCTGTCTGCGGGGGGCTTTTGCTGGACGGTCTCTGGCTGGACGGTCTCTGGCTGGATGGTCTCTGGCTGGACGTGGCTGGACGGGACCAGCAGCGAAGGAAGCTCGGGGCTGGACGGGACCAGCGGTGAAACGGTCTCGGCGGGATGAGACTCAGGATGGGTGCTAGCGAGATCCTCTTCTCCTAGGCCGACGGTGAAGAGAGAATTGCAACTCACCAGCACCCACTCCACATACTCCGCAAAGTTCCCCCGAGGCCCATCTCCGGGCAGGCGTGCTTTGGTCTCAGCGTTGAGACCTGCCCGGAAGAACACACAGAGGCTGGTGTCATCATAATGAACATGGGGTACTAAGTTCAAATACCTCTGTGTGTGGGCCTCGAGGGACTGGTTCTCCTGGGAGAGAAGGAGGATCTCCATTGCTGCAAAAACCATTTTCTTTTTTGGGTCCGGTATTCTGTCACGGGGTGGATCAGGAAGGACAGAAGAAGGAATAAATCCAAAACGAGTTTTATTCTCAAGACAGGCAAACGGGTGTAACAGCGTGTCAAACACTAACAATAC
This sequence comes from Rhinichthys osculus, assembly GCA_029959095.1. Classification (NCBI taxonomy): domain Eukaryota; kingdom Metazoa; phylum Chordata; class Actinopteri; order Cypriniformes; family Leuciscidae; genus Rhinichthys; species Rhinichthys osculus. The sequence goes on from JARWKJ010000012.1 coordinate 41,277,247, forward strand.
CGGACACTGAACTGAAGACAGGCAGGAACTAAATACACAGAGATGATTGATACAAATGACAGGCAGCTGTGAGGGAGGTAATCAGTGTCCATGGATACAGATTGGTGGCGGGAAACTCAGACAGGGGACCACACGTGGAAATCAAAACAAACTGAAAGTCCAAAGAGCCTAATGGTGACAGTAATATTATAAGAAAACATGGAATTAATTTCCACTGTTATGCTGATGACACTCAATTATATATTTCATCACGGCCAGATGAAAACACTAACTCATCAAAATTGACAGTGTCTTAAAGATATAAAATGCTGGATGACGCATAATTTCCTGCTACTAAATCCAGATAAAACGGAGGTATTACTTGTTGGTCCAAAAAACTACCCTCAAAACCACTTACAATACAACCTTAATATAGAAGGATGTCCTGTTACTTTATCCTCTACGGTAAAAGACCTGGGTGTTATACTAGACCGCAACTTGTCTTTCGAAAATCATATTTCATATGTTACAAGAACTGCCTTTTTCCACCTTAGAAACATTGCTAAATTACGTAACATGCTATCTGTTTCTGATGCAGAAAAGTTAGTTCATGCATTCATGACCTCGAGACTGGATTACTGTAATGCTTTATTAGCTGGTTGTCCTGCATCCTCAATAAACAAGCTACAGTTAGTGCAAAATGCAGCCGCTAGAGTTCTTACTAGGTCAAGAAAATATGATCATATAACACCAATTTTATCATCTCTACACTGGTTACCTATCAAGTTCCGTATCAATTACAAAGTACTACTACTGACCTATAAAGCCCTAAATGGTTTAGCTCCTGTGTATTTAATGGACCTTCTATCGCCCTACAATCCATCGCGTTCTTTAAGATCCCTAAATTCGAGGCTTCTGGTCATTCCTAGGATATCTAAGTCCACTAAAGGAGGGAGGGCGTTCTCACATTTAGCTCCTAAACTCTGGAATAGCCTTCCTGATATTGTTCGAGGCTCTGACTCGCTGTCCCAGTTTAAAACTAGATTAAAGACGCATCTCTTTAGCCAAGCATTTACATAATGCTCACCTTTTATAATACTGCTGAATCAGATCAAATGCATTTAATACTATAAAACTTGAAGAGACTGTAGGTTATTTGTATAGGTTGCATAGTATTTACTTACATAGTATTTGCGTGAATGACGGGTGGTTGGGCAGATATTGTGTTTTGCAGAAGGTGGTATGCCATACGGAACCGTTGCCACTGAAACTGCATTAACGCACCAGTGGGGCTCGACAGCCTTAGTCAAACGGGTTGGCGCGTATGGTCGGGTTGCGGAGACATTGTGAGATTGTGGTTAGGTCTCAGCAGCAGGAGGGATGTAGAGGTCAGTAAGCTGGGCTGAGTTGATTGGGGGACGGAGGGGGGTGATTTTGGGACGCAAGAGTCACTGTCTTCGTGTTTTGTCATTTACGACTGTGCTATGGAAATCATCATTATGAACAGCAGCTACGCTAATTATTTTCCCTTTTTGCTTTTCTGCTGTTATCTCGGGACGCGAGTCCCGAGAAAATGGCGTTCGTCAGCTCCAGTTTGTATCCAGCCTCTCACGGAGACTTCAGATACTCCAATCACAAAGCCTGTGAAGTGACGACTCAACGCCGGCGATATGGACTCTCTATGGTGGACGGCACTGATCCTCAACAACTCGTCTTAAGACCGGCGTGATTACTTGGACTTCAAAAAGATGGAAATGGACAAATACTCTAAATGTTCCAATTACAATCTGACTTGTAATGCTGCCTGAATCATGCACTGTTCCTCCATTGGCCAGAGGAGAACTGGCCCCCCGACTGAGTCTGGTTTCTCCCAAGGTTTTTTTCTCCATTCTGTCACCTGATGGAGTTTTGGTTCCTTGCCACTGTTGCCTTGGCTTTTGGCTTGCTTAGTTGGGGACATTTAATATTCAATAATATTATTGATCTGCCTTACTTAAGGTGGACGCTGACGCAATTTTCTTTTAGAAACAAACTTTGTTATATTGTTTTCATGTTATCACTGTGAAGCGCTTTGATACAATCTGTATTGTAAAAAGCGCTATATAAATAAAGGTGACTTGACTTGACTTGGCCCTGTGACCCTCCGTGATGACTTGCTCACTTGAACAGCCAAACTTTGACATTCTGCTTCCTCCTCTAGACAGTTGGCAAAGTCTATCAGATTATATGGCACATCTGGTCTTAATAGTCTGGTTTGTCTGGCAAAACTGGCAACCTGGTGAGCAGGGAGCTTACTAAGCAGCTAATGGACATGGGATGCATATGCCAGCTTCCTTTTACCTTCGTCATGGCCCCAGGACTGAAGCATGCCTACCAAAGCTCTAATACGTACGGCAAACTGACTGAATCCTCGAGAATCTCCAGAGCGAACAGTTGGAAGGTTCTGGACAGAAGTAATTTCTCTTAACACCAGATGGTGTGGTTGGCCGTACCTCTTCTGAAGAGCTTTTAAAGAAGTAGTGTAAGGCTGTGGATGATGAGCATAAGCAAGGGCAAGATGACGGGCTGAATCCAATTTCAAGTGATCAAGAAGAATATGATATTTATACTGCTCATTTTCCTCAAGTGGCAATAAGTTCTCCAAAGCCTTAGGGGTGTAACGGTTCACAAAATTCCAGCAAAAGAAAGAAATGCCAGAGAAATTTCCTTGATTTAATTTTTTTTATTATATTTTTATTAAACCTAACATCATAAAGTATGATATTTTTTTATTTTGAGCAATGATGGAGCTATACTTGACTTTTCTTAGGAGCATATAAAACAAAACAGCTCCTTGGACAAAATTAAATGTAATATTGTAGTAGTTATAAACACAGGTTTATTTTAGTTCAGATTAACATTTGCGGGTAGCAATTGTATTCATAATGTCAAAATAAAACCGACGCAATGTGACTTGAAAGCATTATAGCCTTCTATTCCTGCCAAACTTCCATGGTTACAGTTAGTGTTACTACAGTAAGTCCATGGTGAATATTGCTAATCTGTGGACACTGAATAGTTCATTCATGGCACAATATTTCTTTCTGGTTTCCACGTCAGCGCTGTTTGATCCATTAATAACGGAGAAATGTTAATGTTTCTCATGTTAATGTTTCTCAACTCTCACGCATTGACCGTGAGACTCACGCAAATGACCCTTTTCACACAGAGAAATCGCGGACAAAGAGGACACTGACACCGACAGACAAGACAGAGAAGGTTACTTATTTTGATATGGAACAAATCCACAGCTGTCAGATTCTGTCAATATTTTTACGAGATTCACACAATAAATAACGTTTTGGCTCTTTGAAATGTGACAGATCGCTGTAGCGCGTCAGTTCAAACGGCACGTGATACAGCAGCCTACAAATCCACTGCTTCTTAGCTACGCAGCGTTGAGTGAACCTATGAAAGAGAACATCTCTGGTTACTGGTGTAACATATCTCTCAATAGGGAACGAGACGCTGCCAAGCTCCTCGCGCTGCCGACCAGCTTCCTTTTTCGGCAGAGAAATCAGAGGAGCAGATGGCGCGCGCGCGCCAATATATGACGACTTAAGTGCGTCGATGCGGCGTCCGCGCCATCAGCCAATGAATTGGCTTGATTCTATATGGGATTCAGACTATCGGCACACCCAGAGGGCGTTCTGACACGTAATTTTACACGTGAAATGCAGCCAAACCTTGCGAGCAAGAGCGCGCATGCGAGACAGAAGAGACTGTGCTCCAAACTGTGTAGCACACGCACAGCGGAGAGGGAGAGAGCGAGAGACCTTGTGTGTGTGTGTGTGTGTGTGTGCGTGTGTGCATAATGAAGTTAGGCACCGAAATTTTCGTTCTTATTCGGTCTGGTTACTACCGTTTACGTCGGAACCGGTTCCCTATTGGCACCGAGTTTCGGTACCCAACCCTAATCTCGAACTGATAAATGGTCCGTCAACCACCGTCAAAACCTGTCGAGAGTAGGGCCACAACATCACCTCCATTCAAAATGTTTAACAAACACTCTTCTTGTTCGGGCTTCAGTTTGCAAATGTCGGGAATATTCTCCACAACAGAGCGAATTGCATCCCGTGTCTCCATATCCACGGTTGTTTTCGATTTCCCTAACCTAAAATACAATCTTAAACTCGGTGCTTAGCGTCTACGTCACGGCTCTCAGCCGGCCTTCTGTTCGTTGATTGGCCGGCTGTTTTCAGGCCGGAGGAAAACTGAGAGACATGTCGATGTCTATGACTGAGTACAGAAGCGAACTGAAATTGAGCAGAAGTACGAAGTCTGACATAGTCAGGCTAGTCTCGATCTGCCCACCACTAGAAATCATCCGGCGCTGCCGTCTCGACGAGAAACAGCGCCGCGAAATGGGCAGAAAATGCATTAGGCGGCTTATTGTGCACTGTAAAATGCTAAATTCAAACATTCATAGAAAAAATATTCTACAGTAAAAAATGCTCAAAATCTGGATTTCATGAGAGGAACTGCACTACTATAATGGGATAATGTCAAATTTAAAGCACCCTCTGAGGCTGACGAGAAACAGCGCTGCGAAATGGGCAGAAAATGCATTAGGCGGCTTATTGTGCACTGTAAAATGCAAAACTAAAAAATGCATAGAAAAAATAATTCTACAGTAAAAACTGCTCAAAATGTGGATTTCATCAGAGGAACAGCTTTCCTATAATAGGATAATGTCCAATTTAACGCACCCTCTGAGGCTGACGAGAAACAGCGCCGCGAAATGGGCAGAAAATGCAATAGGCGGCTCATTGTGCATTGTGTATTTTGTAAAGTGCAAAGTTCAAAGCTTCATAAAAACAAAATTCCACAGTAATAATTGCTCAAAATTTGGATTTCGTTAGAGGAGTAGCTCTACTATAATGTACTAATGTCCATTTTAACGCACCCTCTGAGGCGGCTGAGAAACAGCGCTGTGCAATGGGTAGAAAATGCAATAGGCGGCTCATTGTGCATTGTGTAAAGTGCAAAGTTCAAAGCTTCATAAAAACAAAATTCCACAGTTATAATTGCTCAAATTTTGGGTTTCATTAGAGAAGTAGCTCTACTATAATGTACTCATGTCCACTTTAACGCACCCTCTGAGGCGGCCGAGAAACAGCGCCGCGTAATGGGCAGAAAATGCAATTGAAATCAAAACTGCAACTTCTCATGACTGCATTATCACATCTGTCAACTTCATGGGTGCATAACTTCAAAATGCGACAGTAAAAATGTCTAATCTGTATTGTCAGATTGGGTCCATAAACCGTGCAATGGCATTTTCAAGTCAATTCAATTTAATTCATACATTCATTTGTATAACCCTTTTTACAATACATATAATTTCAAGGCAGCTTTACAGAAAATTTAGGTTTCTATGTTACAAAACCACAATAGGATTTAATGAGATGATATCAGAAAGTACAGTTGTAACATACCACAAATTATAGTATTTACAAATACCATATATGCATCTAAGCAAAATTAATGTGTATGTTAAAGCAATTATAAAATGATCATTTTGTATAATCATTAATGTTTGATGTTCTGGAGTCCTTGTTGCAAGGGTAGGTTTCATCTAAAGTTCTGGGTCATCTGAAGTCTTCATAAGAGGCTGGATCCAAGCTGGAGCATAATACCTTGTGAAATTCTAATTTGTAATAATAATAGTTTAAAAAAAAATACATGTATTGAATACATTCAAATTATGTTATTTGCAATAAGTAAAGAATAATGTAGGCCTAATTACAAACCGAATTCCGGAAAATTTGGGACGTTTTTTAAATTTGAATAAAATGAAAACTATACGACTTTCAAATCACATGAGCCAATATTTTATTCACAATAGAACATAGATAACATAATAAATGTTTAAACTGAGAAAATGTACACTTTTATCCAATAAATGAGCTCATTTCAAATTTGATGCCTGCTATAGTTGGGACGGGGGCACGTTTACCATGGTGTAACATCTCCTCTTCTTTTCAAAACAGTTTGAAGACGTCTGGGCATCGAGTTTATGAGTGTCTGGAGTTTTGGTGTTGGAATTTGGTCCCATTCTTGCCTTATATAGGTTTCCAGCTGCTGAAGTGTTCGTGGTTGCCTTTGACGCATTTTTCGTTTAATGATGTTCTCTATAGGTGAAAGATCTGGACTGCAGGCAGGCCAATTCAACACCCGGACTCTTCTACGATGTAGCCATGCAGTTGTAATAGCTGCAGTATGTGGTTTTGCATTGTCCTGCTGAAATACACAAGGCCTTCCCTGAAATAGATGTCGTCTGGAGGGGAGCATATGTTGCTCTAAAACCTTTATCTTTCAGCATTCATAGTGCCTTCCAAAACATGCAAGCTGCCCATACCGTATGCACTTATGCACCCCCATACCATCAGAGATGCTGGCTTTTGAACTGAACGCTGATAACACGATGGAAGGTCTCCCTCTTCTTTTGCCCGGAGGACACGGCGTCCGTGATTTCCAACAAGAATGTCAAATTTGGACTCGTCGGACCATAGAATACTTTTCCACTTTGAAATAGTCCATTTTAAATGAGCCTTGGCCCACAGGACACGACGGCGCTTCTGGACCATGTTCACATATGGCTTCCTTTTTGCATGATAGAGCTTTAGTTGGCATCTGCAGATGGCACGGCGGATTGTGTTTACCGACAGTGGTTTCTGGAAGTATTCCTGGGCCCATTTAGTAATGTCATTCACACAATCATGCCGATGAGTGATGCAGTGTCGTCTGAGGGCCCGAAGACCACGGGCATCCAATAAAGGTCTTCGGCCTTGTCCCTTACGCTCAGAAATTTCTCCAGTTTCTCTGAATCTTTTGATGATGTTGTGCATTGTAGATGATGAGATTTGCAAAGCCTTTGCAATTTGACGTTGAGGAACATTGTTTTTAAAGTGTTCCACAATCTTTTTACGCACTCTTTCACAGATTGGAGAGCCTCTGCCCATCTTTACTTCTGAGAGACTCTACCTCTCTAAGACATCCTGTTTATAGCTAATCATGTTACAGACCTGATATAAATGAACTTAATTAGTTGCTAGATGTTCTCCCACCTGAATCCTTTCTAATTTTTTTTTTATTTTTCAACCATTTGTTGCCCCCGTCCCAACTATTGAGGTCATTTAGTGGATAAAAGTGTAAAATTTCTCAGTGTAAACATTTGTTATGTTATCTATGTTCTATTGTGAATAAAATATTGACTCATGTAATTTGAAAGTCTTATAGTTTTAATTTTATTAAAATTTAAAAAACGTCCCAACTTTTCCGGAATTCTGGTTGTATATTTTTACAGACATTTATGTGTTATTATTATTATTTACCTTTGAAAATAGTTTATTATTCTTTTCTGAAAATATAAACAATACAAACAGGGTCTCTAATAAGTGTGAATAAGTGAAAAACCGCATGGTCCCTAAATTGAGCTGATACGTACAATAATTAAAGAATAATGTAGCCTAATTATATGTATGTGCTTTTATATTTTTACAGTCCATTTTCGCTGATATATCAGTGCTATTTGCATTTTAACATTTTTTATTAATATTTAATTCTGAATATAGACACAAAAGTAACACAATCCCTTTAAAAACGCGAAAAAGAGAAAACCGCACGGTCCCTAATTTTAGCGTCAATAAGAAGCCAGCAAACGCGGAAGTTCGCGTCATTTAAGGTGGAACGGATAGCGTCAATAAGAAGCTGTGAATAAGAAGCTGGATTCAGCCTCGTTTTATTATGCAGCTGCGCATGGGGGAAAAAGCTCACGAGATGAGACTGCTACAATTATTTATCTGTTGATAGTCAATTAATTGCTATAGTCAGACAAGTTGGCCTATATAATAAAAAATATATGTTTTGATTATATCACATATAATGTGTGTTTTGTATTTTACATGTATCTAAAATTTGAAAGTAAAATAAATTATTTATGTCTTTAATCAAGTCTTTAATGACGTTGCAGGGCGTTCCAAATGAGCGATTATTGTCAGCGAAGTGCACTTCAACTGATATCCCGTGCTCAGGGAGTAGGGAGCAGTGAATACTGCGTAGGGACCCTGTCAATTGGGACGCACCTAGTTCTCGGCCTCTAAACTGCAGCTCGTGTGCAGTTCAGTTTGTTGTTCATCTGCGGTAGACTGAAACTCGCCAGAAAACTAAAAGAAGAAAAAGAGAGATGGGCGGGGTTTATTTGACGTGTATACCTGATGCCTGATGCGCATGAGCGTTTTATTTCTGAAGAAACACCAAACCGAAAGTAAAGACTCGAAGAATGTAAAAACTGTCACATTACGGTAAGTTTATCGGCTTTTGATATGTCTTTTTATTATTATACAATATTTTCTGTTTACTATAGGTATTTTTGTTCGTCCTTCAACTACAGTTCGTTTGAGTCATTTTTGACACACGTTATAGTCACCTCATAAAAATCGATTTTTTCCGTCTTCGTATTATTGCTAGTTTACTTTCCTCACTCAATAGACTCGGAAATGGTTATCAATGCTTTAATTACATCACGTCTGGACTACTGCTGCTCGCTTTTATTTGATCTTCACTGTTTATAACAGAATTCTGCTGCACGTTTCATCACACATGCAAGTCTGCACATATCACTCTCATACTTCTAACTCCATTGGCTTCCAGTTTCATGCCGAATACAGTTTATCATATTAGTCATGGTCTTTGTTATGGTGGTAGTAGGGCGTCAACTTGCTCCATCAATTCAATAAACATTTATTTGTATAGCGCTTTTCACAATACATTTACAGAAAATGCATGAGTCCACATTACAATTTAGTGATCTGTTATCAGAGGTAACTGTCTAAGCTATGTATTTCAGAAATGTACATATACAAATCACTAGCTAATAATGTATTTATTTAAGGTATAAAAACTGAGCTTATTGAGGCAATGAATACATGTTAACAGGTATATGTATATGTAATCCAGGTATTCTACAGTTCAGAAGGAGTGTCTGGCAATTAAATGGGCATTGGACGCTTTAAGATACCTGGTGGTACGCAAATTCACACTTGAGACTGATCAGTGATCACAGGGCATTGGCCTGGTTGGGCCGTATGAGAGACACAATGCTCGTATCACCAGATGGTTTTTAGCCATCCAGCCATTTGAATTTGAAATTTTGTACAAAGCTGGGTCACAAAATTGTACAGCAGATTACCTCTCTAGGACACCTCAGGTGTCCGAGGAAGGGGGAGAAATGTCACAGGTTAACTTGGTGACTCTATAAACATGGACTTACAAACATACACCCATTTCACTGATTCCCGTGCATTGCCGGCAATATTAACATCTGTGTACACATCAGGAAGGTGTTATGGAGTTTTTGTTTTGTTCAGTCTAAAGGGTAACACTTTATTTTACGGTGTCCGTGATACAGAGTAATTACTTAATTAATTACTTAGTAGTAGACGTTGTAATAACATGTAACAAAATGTAATTAACATCTAACTAAGTTATGGAACAGCCTGTACTTACAGATTGTAATTACACACATGTAATAGGCAGCTACTGTTACACATATGTAACAAGCCGAGTCGGTTACATACGTGTTACACACTTGGTTCAATGTAATTATAAGAAAGTACTTTGTACTACTCAATGTAACAAGTACTTAAATATGTTACTAAGGTGTGAAAAAAGCCTGTAGTTACACATGGTAATTTCGTACACCCCTGAAAAACGGTCGGTTCTCCACACAATACCGACTGTGACGCAATAGTCGGGATCATTAATATGTACGCCTCCAAATATTTGCATAATGCCAGCCCTCAATGCCAGGCGGAACTGCGCAGCCGAAGCATGGCAGTTGCTCAGTGTGGATGTACACATGAACACAAAAGTATTTTTTAGTTCCTTCATCTGAGCCTCGGAAGAAACAATGGGTTAATTTTATTTTCCCTGAAAATTTCCAAACATTTCACCGACTGTTTCCTCAACTTGGGCCAATACAGAGCTGGCCTCGGATCGAGCTACCAAGCAACACTTTCTGATGTGTAATTGTTCAAGTTCAGACAGGTAATCTTTCTCTCAAAATCGTTCAATACTGTTTATGCATCTGTAAGTCAAGCCAGTGACTAAAATATCAGCTTCACATCGTTTCTTTTAGTAGGATGAAAATAATCGTATTTAAATTGTGAACAAATTATATACAGAAAGCGATCAAAGAACAATCTTTCCACACAGCGCGAGTTTATCTGGACACTTGCCAAACTCGTTATGAAATCAATGACGCACGTTACTGCACAACGAAGCTCTTACTGTATTTACATCATCGTGTTTGCATTGGTGAAAGCAGAGAGAGTGCAGAAACTGCTTTGCAATGATAAGATCTTCATTCTCGCGATCAACACACTGTCATCTGCTCAATGCTCATCACGGCAACATTGTATGTGATGGGAATAGATCTAAATACTTTAAAAACATCTCACGATTCGTTAATCTCGATAGCTGTTATAGTAAAAACGTATAATAGCAGTAGTAAAAGTATTCGGGAGAGAGTTTCACATGTAATGCGTAGCTATTTCATATGCAAGCATGTCAGCCAATCACAGCAGTGGCCGCGGTTACACTGAATCCCACAGCAGCCAATCACAGCAGAGGCCGGCTACACTGAATCCCACAGCAGCCAATCACAGCAGTGGCCGCGGTTACACTGAGTCCCACAGCAGACACGCCCCTTCAAACAGAGCGTTCAAATCAGAGGCTAAAAGCAGGCGAGGAAAAATGCCATTTATTTCTAAATTATGATTATTTTTTATCTAAAAAACATACTAACATTATAAGGGTAACCCAGGAAACATTATAAAAAAAAAAAAAAAAAAAACATTCTAGGGCACCTTTAAGTGCACTTCATGTGTACATACCTTATCCATCTGAATTAACCCACTAGTTCACAGCTTAAATACATGCAGTAGCTTCTTAATTACATTACATTTACAGAATATTACACAGGTATAAGCTAAGTAAAATAAAGTGTATCAAGATTTAAGTGTACAACAAACCTTATCTACATACCTTATACACATGAAGTACACTTTAGTACAATCTTGATACACTTTATTTGTAGCTTATCCCTGTGTAATATTATGTAATTGTAATGTAATTAGGAAGCTACTGCATGTATTTAAGCTATGAACTAGTGAGTTATTTAAAATATTTCAATAACGTTGTTGTTCACCACAATTAGCAATTTGGTCAAGCGCTTTGTTACACTACAATCACTTACCTAATAGGCCTATTTCACAAAAATGGCCGCCGAGACTGGAAGTAGGGTAAACTCTTTTCCGGTGAAAGCGCTAGCAGTTACAGTCGGAGGACAAATGCGGAGACTAAAAGCGGTTGCTTACCTTTTTATGTTTCAACCCAAAGAAGAAACAACCCTATTGATCACTTCACAGCTTTTCGTGTTTTGCGGGTTTTCATGGAACAACTGGGGAGAAGTTAAATCACGCCAGGCGCGTGTGAAGGAGGAAGCAGATGTTGAAATGGAGTGTTGATGCCGGTTCGGGACTGATGCCCTGACAAAACATGTTTATATTGCACTTGATTGATACCCGATTTGCACGTCATGCACTTTTATTTATTATTATTACCTGTTGGCAAATTAAAATTGTTTGTAGAAGTTGTTTGCTGTAACTTTCTTTCCTTTTTACCTGGGTGCGCTATGCCAGGCCTGCTGTTTACTTGTGCAAGCAAGGGCAGCTGGGACATTTATTAAACGTGTAAAATACTTTCCAAACCGTTACATATAGTCTTATAAATTCAGACGTTTGTGGTTTAAAAAAATAAACTTATTGGAATCATTTTAAAGTTGTTTGAACACGGAGCAGTTTTTCCCGTGAGTGGGACTGGAAAACCCGGAGTGGATCAGGAGCGGAGTGATAATAGAAGGCTTCTGTGCAGAGAGGAACGGGCTTTTGCTCCAGTCCAGGCTTTGATCACATCTCCCTAAGCGGGTGAACACCTCGTCCTTCCGACCCATTCGAACTAAAATTAAGACATTTATTACACTATTTGAGAAATATAAGCATATTTACGGCCTTGAAATAATGAAAAGGGTGATTTAAGACATAAGGACAGGGGGAAACCTGATATTAACGGAAGTCCGTCGTAGCGACGGATAACTTTAATCCCTGTATATATTTTTTAGTGTATTACTGAATATAAAATTACATTATATATTAGTAAATATATTCTCACATTTTTAAATATATGAAAATGGCTTGTTTCTATGCAAAAAGTGACTTGAATGACATGTTTCATTCAATATATTGTAATATATTATCACCATATATTATTCTGTATGTTTTCAAATATACTGTTACACCATTTCATATATTGATCATTCATATAGGGAATATTTTCTTTTCATAAGGGGACCCCAGACAGTTAAATATTATTTTGTAACATGATTTGTTTTTAAACATGTAAAATCAATCACTTCATTTATGTTTTTAGTCTAAATATTTTTTTATTTGCCTTAGTTTCATTATTAGACATACTAGCAACGTTAGGTCAAATTCACTGTAAAGATGTACAATTCTTAGTTTCATTCATGGTAACATGAAAAAGGAGCCATAATCTAGTAGTGGAAGATTGCTGCAATCTCCTGGACTAACACTTAATAACATGATTTTTTTTAACAAAAGCCACTAGATTAAACTCATAGCCTACAATCAGACATCATTTCAATTTATTTATTTATTGTTTTTCGATATATTAACGTTAAAAGTGAGCTTAGTCATCAAGTGTCATGCCAAAAATGAATGGAACTTTTTTTATGTAAGCACTAAGCAAACGTCAAGAATTTGTCCAATTTCGATCTTTTCACAACTCCCTGAAAACTATCAACAAAACGGACAACATCTGATATTCTTACTTTTGTCAGATAACGTTATATGAATGACTGAGAGAGAAAACAAGCTGTTCAAAGTCCATTTTGAAAATGAATGGCGATTCGGGAGGGCGGCGCGACCAGAAGTCTTTTTGCCGTCTGTGTCTGGCGTTATTTAACGTCTCCCCAGTTGTTCCATGAAAACCCGTAAGACACGGAAAGCTGTGAAGTGATAAATAGGGTTGTTTCTTCTTTGGGTTGACATAAACACCATAAAAAAAGGTAAGCAACAGGACTAAACCGCTTATAGTTTCCGCATTTGTCCTCCGACTGTAACTGCCAGCGCTTTCACCGGAAAAGAGTTTACCCTACTTCCGGTCTCGGGGGCCATCTTGTGAAATAGGCCTATTGTGACGAGGTAACGTTACTAATGTTGGTTAGCGCAGGGTTGCCCGAGAAGGACGAGACAGTGGAACGTTGGACACGCTACACTCCTTGTTAATTTATACACCATGCAGGCATAGGCGTAATTTGCGGATGGGACATGTCCCCACCACTTTTTGCCAGGGTTGATATTGTCCCCACCACTTTTTAAAACATCTCGCGGCACGGATGTACCAATACAAATAAATAAATAATCTCCAGTTAACTAGCAGAGGATTCATTTCGTTCTTTTGTTAAATAAGATGATATCTAGCGCTAAAATGTGTTGTTTTTTAAATCAAGTGATCAAAGTGCTCGTTGCCGTTGTGATTAGTGGTGCGCATACACGTCCACACTCTTATTCTCTCGGACACACGCTTCAATCCGTTGCGGAGACTCTATATTCGTTCCAGCGAAATAACAAAACAAAATGCACACAAACGTTTCCCTGCTTGATATACAACCACTGATGAACATATTCGGTTTTGATGAGAAAAAAAAACCGATACGAGTGCGGATTAGAACCCAGAACCTGTGACATGCGTGGCAAAAATTCTGCCACTGGACCAATTATGTACACACGCAAATTGTAGATCTATATATGTATTCAAGTGAAATGAAAATCACTGTGCCGACCCAGGCTTTATTAAGGTGAAATAAAGCCACACTTTTGAGCGCCGCTTACCGTGCTCCATGGCTGCAACAGAACAAGTGGGCGCGCGAGCACTTCCAGAAATCCGGTGGCTACTATGGACCAAAACTTGCGCATTTGGATGATAGGAATCGAAAACAAATTCTCTAAACAATTCCAATGGCATCGTTATTTTTTAAACGGTTCCAAGTTGGAACCGGTTCTCGATGCCCAACCCTACGCAGGATGGGCATCCAGAGATGCAAATAGAAAATTATTAGTGTAGCTGCTGTTCATAACATTATAGATAATTATGTGCATTTGATCTGATATAACTGGAGTACATGATTATTGTCATGGTAGTGGTGCGGGTTGAAGAAAAGGCTGAGTCAAAACCTCCAATACAAATATTTACTGATAACTCAAAAACAGGTACAGGCAAGCAAACAGGCAAATAATACACACAACGTGACATAGACATAGGCAATAACCGACCAAGACTAACTGAACAGAAGGAGACTAAATACAGATGCAAATGAACAATAACGAGGTGAGGACAGGTGACACGGATGATGATGACGAAGAAAAGGTGGGTGATTGAGGGAGTGAGTTCAGGTGTGGAGACAAGAAGGATTCTGGGAAGTGTAGTGCAGACGAGGACTGAGAGGTGCAGATGGAGACTGTGACAGTACGCCCCCCTTCAAAAAGGCGCGACCTCGCGCCATGAAACATCAATAGGGGTGGGAGGGTGGTGGGTACATTTGATTAGTTGGTGTACCCGAATACCTGAATATCTTAAAACACTGTTTATTTAAAATGTATTTTGTTAAGTTGTATTTGTTTGTAGCGATTGATAATTTTTTGTTTGTTCTTTTTTAATTACTGAGTTTTTACTTGTCTTTAATAATGCTTGAAATTTAAATTAGTTAGGCTAGTTACTTTTTTGTAAGGTATTTTTAAACCACAGGGAAAAACGTTCCTTGCATAAGTGTTCTCTAGCCTGTTGATTTTTGTTCATGGTATTCATTTACAAGTGTTTTGCAATAAGACTTAAAATAAATGTAAATGATATCTAAGGTTATTTTCCCCTAACATAACGCATCTCATAATTGTCACAGTCTCCGTCTGCACCTCTCAGTCCTCGTCTGCACTACACTTCCCAGAATCCTTCTTGTCTCCACACCTGAACTCACTCCCTCAATCACCCACCTGTTCTTCGTCATCATCATCTTCCGTGTCACCTTTCCTCACCTCGTTATTGTTCATTTGCATCTGTATTTATGGTGCGTTCTATTATAGCCAACGAACCGACTCGGACTTTGGATATGACGTCACGTCCAAACTTCAAGCGTTCTATTATGTTTTGCGCGTCCGAGTCGGAGAAAAAAATGGACGCCACCCGGAATACCGAAAATGTGATAGCACTTACATTAAAAAAAAATATTATGACTACACCTTATCAAAACGCAGCCGAAACGGAATTCTTGCTCTGTGTCCTCACGGTTGTCTGACGTCCAAGAGGAGAAATCCGAGGAAAGGGGCCGTGTTGCTAGGCAACGTCTGTCTTCCGATTCGGATCTCCGAGACGGATAAATAACAGAACGCACCATTAGTCTCCTTCTGTTCAGTTAGTCTTGGTTGGTTATTGTCTATGTCACGTTGTGTGTATCATCTGCCCATTTGCTTGCCTGTACCTGTTTTTGAGTTATCAGTAAATATTTGTATTGGAGGTTTTGGCTCAGCCTTTTCTTCAACCCGCACCACTACCATGACAGAATAACCGACCGCTTTAAAATGGATCACCCCGCTGTCCTCCTCCTGTGTTTAGAGCAGGGGAAACAAACTTTGGAGGAACACACGCAGACCTTTCTAGAGACTGCTCATTTAACACACTACCCGGATGTCTGCCTCTGCTCGTTTTTTAAGGTGAGCTTGAACAACGTTTCCAGAGAGCAGTTAACCGGAGGAGGTCCGCGGGATAACTTTGCTACCTTTGTGGAGTGGGTGCTGGCGAGCTGTAACTCTCCCTTCACCGTCTACTTATGAGAAGATCCCGTCAGCACCCTTCCTGAATCCAGCACAGAGCCTTCACCCCTGGTCCCGTCCAGCCCCGAGCCTTCACCGCTGGTCCCGTCCAGCACCGAGCCTTCACCGCTGGTCCCGTCCAGCCCGAGCCTTCACCGCTGGTCCCGTCCAGCCCGAGCCTTCACCGCTGGTCCCGTCCAGCCCCGAGCCTTCACCGCTGGTCCCGTCCAGCCCCGAGCCTTCAACGCTGGTCCCGTCCAGCCCCGAGCCTTCACCGCTGGCAGTCTCTGGCTGGGCGGGCATGACGTGATGCGCAGGCTTGGCAGGGCTGACAGGGAGCGCAGGCTCGGCAGGGCTGACGGGGAGCTGTAAAGGCTCTGGGCTGGATGGAACCAGCGGTGAAGGCTCTGTGCTGGACGGGACCAGCGGTGAAGGCTCTGGGCTGGACGGAACCAGCGGTGAAGGCTCGGGGCTGGACGGGACCAGGGGTGAAGGCTCTGTGCTGGACGGGACCAGCGGTGAAGGCTTGGGGCTGGACGGGACCAGGGGTGAAGGCTCTGTGCTGGACGGGACCAGCGTTGAAGGCTCTGGGCTGGACGGAACCAGCGGTGAAGGCTCGGGGCTGGACGGGACCAGGGGTGAAGGCTCTGTGCTGGACGGGACCAGCGTTGAAGGCT
Source organism: Rhinichthys osculus (assembly GCA_029959095.1). Lineage (NCBI taxonomy): Eukaryota > Metazoa > Chordata > Actinopteri > Cypriniformes > Leuciscidae > Rhinichthys > Rhinichthys osculus. Next base: position 41,293,889 of record JARWKJ010000012.1, read on the forward strand.
CGGGGCTGGATGGAACCAGCGGTGAAGGCTCGGTGCTGGACGGGACCAGCGGTGAAGGCTCGGTGCTGTACGGGACCAGCGGTGAAGGCTCGGGGCTGGACGGGACCAGCGGTGAAGGCTCGGGGCTGGACGGGACCAGCGGTGAAGGCTCGGGGCTGGACGGGACCAGCAGTGAAGGCTCGGGGCTGGACGGGACCAGCGGTGAAGGCTCGGGGCTGGACGGGACCAGCGGTGAAGGCTCGGGGCTGGACGGGACCAGGGGTGAAGGCTCTGTGCTGGATTCAGGAAGGGTGCTGACGGGATCTTCTCCTAAGTAGACGGTGAAGGGAGAGTTACAGCTCACCAGCACCCACTCCACAAAGGTAGCAAAGTTATCCCGCGGACCTCCTCCGGTTAACTGCTCTCTGGATACGTTGTTCAAGCTCACCTTAAAAAACGTGCAGAGGCAGACATCCGGGTAGTGTGTTAAATGAGCAGTCTCTAGAAAGGTCTGCGTGTGTTCCTCCAAAGTTTGTTTCCCCTGCTCTAAACACAGGAGGAGGACAGCGGGGTGATCCATTTTAAAGCGGTCGGTTATTCTGTCATGGTAGTGGTGCGGGTTGAAGAAAAGGCTGAGCCAAAACCTCCAATACAAATATTTACTGATAACTCAAAAACAGGTACAGGCAAGCAAATGGGCAGATGATACATACAACGTGACATAGACAATAACCAACCAAGACTAACTGAACAGAAGGAGACTAATGGTGCATTCTGTTATTTATCCGTCTCAGAGATCCGAATCGGAAGGCAGACGTTGCCTAGCAACACGGCCCCTTTCCTCGGATTTCTCCTCTCGGACGTCGGACAACCGTGAGGACACCGAGCAAGAATTCCGTTTCGGAATTCAAGATGGCTGCGGCCATTTAGTCTTAGTTTTCATCTTCAGACGAACATGCTTATTGGTCTTAGTCACATTTTAGTCATTTTGTCTTTCATAGTTTTAGTCTAGTTTTAGTTGACGAAAAGTCATTGCATTTTTTGTCAACTTTGTCATTACTTTTAGTCAAATTTCAGTTACCGACATTAATTTTGGCAGCTATTTTATATGTAGTTTTTAGACAAAAAATGTCATAACAATTTTTCTCTCTAGGCCAGTTCATTAAGCTAATGAGAAATTTGAATCAAGGTAACAGGCTGTATTGACATTGCACTCTAGCATTAGCACTTGTGCAATTCTACATATCCCTTTTCCTTAGTTCAGTGGTTCTTCAATTTTTTTTTAGAGGGCCGTAACCCCGTCTTCCAAGACTGCTGTCACACCCTTTCCATTAAGGGACAATATTTGCCCTCTTTAATCGATTTTTCAGTTCATTTTTTACCTTTGTAAATACCTTTATAAAACAAATAATGCTTTAAATAAAACAATGTTCAATAAATATGCAATGATGGTAAAAACGAAGTTATACGCTTAAATATTAAATTAAAATGGCCAGTAGGTGTCGGTAAGTCTGTCTATAGTTTATGAGTGAGTCATCGAGCCATTCATTCATTTAGTAACGAAGCAAGTTGCTATGAACGGATTGAATCTCACGATTCTTTCAAAGCCACAGATTCGTTCACGAATCACCGCTGTAGTTCTGCTGTGGCTTTTGTTGCAAAATAGAGCAATAATAGCCTACTGACAATACAGTTTTAAATGTACTGTACATCACTTAATGTTACCCTTTTGTTTGTTGAACTATTGTATAAAATCAATGTCACATTTGAAATTGTGTGTATATTCGGGAAACATGGCATTCTTGCTCGTATAATGATCAACATTAAAAACACTGCTGGATATCCTGCATTTTGAGCGCAGATTTAGTCGCACAAACAGCGCAAGCGGCTAGTGACAGAAAAAAGACTGAATGACACTTTAATTTAAGTAAAAAATCTCAAATGAAGATCGCTGAACTCTGTTTTTATAGATCATCCGCGCTTCTTCAGCATGTAGAGAGAGCGCGCGCGCATGGTTGCCAGATAGGCTACTATTGAAAAGACCGGGTAGAAAACATGTTATTTTAACAGAAAAGCTCTGACTGGGGATTTAAATTATTGAAATATGGCAACCGTAAGCATGAACGTTCGCAAACACAGTCTGTAATGTGTTGTCTTCTCCTTTATTCGACAAAAACAAGTGGTTTTGATAAAGTTTTTGTTTTAACCCATCAGTCTCGTCTTTTTTCGTCAACGATATTGCATGTGTTGATATAGTCACAGTTATCGTTTAATTACGTGGGTGTCGTCTCTCATCGTCTAGTCTTAGTCAGGGGAAAAAAGGTTGTCAACGAACATTTTTCGTCATAGTTTTCGTTAACGAAATTAACACTGCTGCGCCCTGTGTGACTTGTAAGTATGAATTGTTTTCATTGTTTTTGAACCGCTTTGGTATTTTAAATGACGATTATAATCACTCGTATTACTGCGTCCCCTGTAAGTATGGGAATCGGTTGTTGTGAGTGCAATTACTAACGTTGCTAGCGTTGCTAACAGAAGATTAACTTGAAAAACATTAAATAAAGTGAACATTTTCAAGTTCAAATGGCTGCGTTTTGATAAGGTGTAGTCATAATATTTTTTTTTAATGTAAGTGCTATCACATTTTCGGTATTCCGGGTGGCGTCCATTTTTTTCTCCGACTCGGACGCGCAAAACATAATAGAACGCTTGAAGTGTGGACGTGACGTCATATCCAAAGTCCGAGTCGGTTCGTTGGCTATAATAGAACGCACCATAATGCAAATGAACAATAACGAGGTGAGGACAGGTGACACGGAAGATGATGATGACGAAGAACAGGTGGGTGATTGAGGGAGTGAGTTCAGGTGTGGAGACAAGAAGGATATCATAAAAAAACCTTAGATATCATTCACATTTATTTTAAGTCTTAATGCAAAACACTTCATTGTAAATGAATACCATGAACAAAAATCAACAGGCTAGAGAACACTTATGCAAGGAACGTTTTTGCCTGTGGTTTAAAAATACCTTACAAAAAACAACTAGCCTAACTAATTTAAATTTCAAGCATTATTAAAGACAAGTAAAAACTGTTCGATTTCAGAATTGGAATCGATTTTCAATTCCCAACCCTAGTCTTTAATCTAGATTTAAACTGGGAGATTGACTCTGAGCGCAGGACATTATGAGGAAGGCTATTCCAGAGTTTAGGAGCCAAATGTGAAAACGCTCTCATTCCTTTAGTGGACTTCGATATCCTAGGTATCCTCGATATCCAGTATATTCGATATCCTCAATTGTCCAGTAATAGAAGTTAAGTTTGAGGATGTCTTGATTTCTTCATTACTGGATACAGGTTCAATGGTTACCACCATAACTGAGAGTTGCTATAATAAACACTTTGCTCACCTTGAGAATGTCCCACTTCATGATTGCTCATGGTTAGATCTTAGAGCAGGAAATGGCTTAGAATTGCCTTATTTGGGCTATTTAGAGTTGGACATCACGGTTCTTGGAAATTGCATGCCTACTATGTGTATCCTTGTAGTGAGAGATCCCAGGGACCCTCAAATGCAGTATAAAAAAAATGAAAACTCCTGCTGTATTAGGCATGAATATCATTAAAGGGTTTTATCAAGAGTTATTTCAACAGCATGGCTCTCAGCAAGTCTATCCCTTCTGTGCAGGATTCTGCTGCAGGATGGAGGCAAGCCTTGAGGCATTGCCAAGTTGAGGAAGCTATATTGAATTCATGGGAAGCCCATTAGGTAAAAGTACGGAGTGGGTCTTCAGTTTGTGTTGCTGCAGATGCTTTAACATATGTTCTAGTCACATGTCATAAGGTTCCCTCACAAGAACAAATTAAATTTTTAGTTGAACCACTAGACTTTGATGAGGGTGTCTTGTCAGAGGGGCTGTTGGTATCTACGGCTTTTATTTCTTCCGAGAGGGGAATTGCTTATGTACCTGTAACCAATGTCAGTTATTCTGATGTTTGTTTGACCGCTAGCCTGACTTCGTCATACAAGAATATGAGTATGACTGATACTGCTCCATAGGGCTTTGATTATGAGGCGTGTCTTAACTGAACCAGGAAAAAACAACAACCTCTGCACTCAATTGGATAGACCTACAACCAATCAGAGCAACGCAGTAAGTCAGCTACAGAGTTGCATAGCATAGTTGTCAACAAAACTCAACTGCACGCACGCTGGATGAAGTAGTAAAATAATGAGTGTTGATTCTTTTACTTGGTCCTCCATGAGTACGAGTGTGCGAGCAAAGGAGAAACTACAACGACCACAGGGTTTTCATTGTGTTCCGTCTTCTTAGCGACCATCGGAGCCAGCTGATAAATTAAACTTTTGCCGAATCCCGTAGGAAGGACGGCAAACACATCTTTCCGATCAACAAAGTTTTCGGTCCGTCTTTAAAATGAATGCGCTGTCGATTTCTTTTACAACAGACGCAATAGCGGAATCTATACATCTCAATTCTCCAGCTGCAGTCATCTTTGAGGGAAACCAGTTCAACCCAAGCGCTCTTTGATAACGTGATGATTACGTAACTGCAGATCATGTGTCCATCATCGTATAAAGCCCGCCCTGGCAATTTGATTTGCCCAACTAATTCTGAACCGATCATAATTACTCCTCAATGGATCGAGTCCAGACCGAACTTACCGACCAAAAAATTTTGTGGGCGGGGTTCGGGCTGGCATCCAGGCTAGTTGACCCCATGTAGGGTTATAGCAACTGTTTCTGTGGCTAATGTGGTGGCTGAGCAGGATCCACAAACTGAGTTCTCTGAGATGGTTGGTGGCAATGAATGTATGGCTTGTGTTACCTCTCAGCAAGTTGAGCACTAGGGGGAAGAGTGGATGGATTTTCCATCTATTGGTGGTTTAGATGAGACTGAGCAACTGAAGGCTAAAGCTTTATTAATTAAATATCGTTCATTGTTTGCTAAGACTGATATATGTTGGGTGTATAAATCTGATAACTCATGAAATCCCTTTTTTGGATGAAACTCCAGTTTGCCAGCCCTATCGCCAGATTCACCCTTTACAATATGAGGCAGTGAGAGCCCACATTAAACAACTGTTAGATAGCCAAATAATAAGGGAAAGTAGTAGCCCCTATTTGTCTCCAATTGTATTATTACAGAAGGATGGAGGTCTTCGAATGTGCGTAGATTATGTCAGTTAAATACAAAAACCAGGAAAGATGCTTTTCCTTTGCCACGGATTGAAGAGTCATTGGACGGTCTTACTGGGGCAAAATAGTTTTCGACACTGGACTTAGCCAGTGGTTACAGTCAAGTCGAGGTTGCTGAAAAGGATAGGGCTAAGACAGTTAAGTCAATAAGATGCCATTTGGGTTGTGCAATGCTCCTAGCACTTTTCAGCGCCTCATGTAGCGTATGTTTGGTGAATGCTGGTATCAATCAGTTTTGTTATCTGTTGTGAACTTATTTCTTCTAAAGTGTAGGAAACTCAGAAGCGAAGACCAGGAGACTCGGGTGTATCTTTTAAGCAGGATTCTTTATTGCTGTTGCATCGCTGTAGTCTGCTTGGTCCAAAAATATTAGCCAAGTCTAACTAAGGGAACTTTACATTGTAGTTTATATACATTTCAAGGGGGTGGGATTACATAGAGGTGGAGACCCTCTGAAACAAACCAAATGTAAATGAGGTATACAGGTTTTGAAACCTGCTCAGCATGTTGTCTTCACCCGGTGAGACACGAGAACAGGAAAGGCATGGCCTTCTCGTACTGAGACGGGACAGTCAGGGATATCCCGCTGGGAACCCCTACCATTTGCAGAGATTTCCTGGTCTCATCATTTATAAACTTTCTCAATATAAAATACTATTGTATTGGAAATCTAAATTAAACATTTAAATAAATTTGTAATCCTACATTTCCCCCTTTGAGAGTTCTAAATAACTCTCACACAATACAAATTTAGACACTTAAAAGTTCTCTTGTAACTTTGTGATCGTTACAGGTAGGGGTGTGACGGTTATTATATAACTGTGAGACCGACGGTTATAGTTGAACACCGTCATTAGAACTCTATAACCGCCAAAACCGTGCTATTCAAATATTTTTTACAAACATTTTTTATCATAGAGAATGTTTATACTAATATCAGCTTAAGAGGGAAACGGAGGCTGCTACTGCTGGAGATGATTCGGGAGAGGTCTGTCTGTACTTTACCGATCAGAGCGCACGCTGACACGGAGTAAAGCCTTGTTTATACTCGATGCATCCGCACGAACGCAAAGGTGCGCGCGGCGAAAATGACGCGTTCGGTGCGCAAGACCGGCAAGACCCCATTTGGCTTGGCTGTGTGCACAGCTTTTTTTGTAAAGCCTTGTTTATACTCGACGCGTCCGCACGAGCGCGAGTCTCCGCTGACTCCGCGCGCACCTCTCCAAACGGACGAGGCGTTTATACTTGACGCGCTCGCCGTTGTGCTATTCTGTGAAACGACAGGGGGCGACTCGGAGTAATTCTCCTCTAAACCACCATGAATCAGCAGTGAAGAAGTAGTTTGCCGTTTAGTTTATTAATTTCTGATTCATATAAAAAGAGTAATAAATGCAGTAGGTTTATTGTACTTTCACTGCATGTAAACTAGTTAAACAACTGAAGGCTTATTGAAGAGTGTTTAAACCTTAATTTCATCAGCAGGCCTTACTTCTGCTATTGTAGGCTTATTTTGTAAATGTAAGCAGTTACTTTACTAAGTGCAAACTGGGTGCTTCATGAAAATGTGTTCCTATTCACAAAATGAGAGGCTTTTATGGTCGCCCATCAATGCAAATGTCTCAGAAGGATCATAAACATGCTGGTACAGACGTACCAGTTCGGCCAGATTCGGCTGGAAGTCGTTCATCTTCAGATGCGGCGCCGCGCGCGATGTTACAAAAAGTGCCGTGCACACCGCCAGGCGAAATAGGGTCTTGCGCACCCAACGCGCACGACCGCCCACACCGCAATGACGTAATTTTTGCCGCGCGCACCTTCGCGCTCTTGCAGACGCGTCGAGTATAAACAAGGCGCGGCGCCGCGTCCGAGGATGAACGAAATCAAGCAGAATCTGCCCGAGCATGCACGTCTCACCGCACCGGCACGCAGTTTGCGCGTCTAAATTGCAAAGTTCATTCCAAAGTTTTTTCGTTAAGGTTTTGTTTACTGTGTGTGATTTATTTAAAACAAAGCACGTTCATTGCAACGTTTGTTTGTTTTGTTTGTTAAGGATTTGTTTACTGTGTGATACATTTAATGGAAAGAACATTCACTTCTAGTTGTCTTGCTGTTCATGTTAAATAAACGCCAGTAGCTAATCAGTGTCTGCTTGTTTATTCAAACTAATGAATAAACCCCCCCCCCCCAACACATCTAGAACTTACGAAAATGTTGATTACATTTGTAAAAAGAATAAAAATAAATTATAGGGTAATGCAGCCAAAGCCAAATTATAAGAAACCGAAATTTTTATGAATTGATTAGTTGTTGGGTTTTAAGTTCAGGCTATTGCAGTCTGATTCTGTTAGTTCACCTCACCTCCTCATCCGAGACGTTCTTTCCTTTGCAACTTCATATTTATCAGGTTTGTTCTCCTCCTCTTGTGTCTCGAGACGTTAGTTGTCGACTCGTCAGTGTCTGACTCTGATCTGTCTGCTGGGCCGTGCCGTGTGTGATACAGCAGGGCCGGAAAGAGTAATGATTAGTTCATCTTTCGAGTCTCGAGTTCGGGTTCGGCCGGGTCCGAGTCTTTCGTTCTTCCTGTCAGTCCCATAGGCCTCGTTTACACTGCAGGTCTTGATGCCCAATTCTGATTTGTTGCCTATATCCGATTTTTTTGACCGTCCGTTTACACATTCTTTAAATTGTGACCTATATCCGAGTAATGCGTTTACACTTGACATAGATCTGAAACATCGCGCATGTTTAAAGGGGTCTTCTTGCACAGATGGACGAACGCGCAGCGAGATCTCTGGTGGAACATACAACACGATCTCATGAAAGTGAGTAGCTATCTATTGCACGAATTTTATTTCTTGTGCCATTTATACGCCAAAAATAGTTTTTGCTTGCCATAAAGTGCGTATCATGCACACAAAAACTATTTTTTGGCATAAATGGCACGTGAAAAAAAATCGTGCAATAAACGCACTTTCATGAGATCGTTGCGGGCTTTAATGAGGAGCAGTGGGTCCGAAATTTTAGGATGAGCAAGCCAACCTTTGATATGTTGTGTCAACGTGTGTCCACATTCCTCATACAACGACACAATGTTTCGTCGGGCCATCCGTCCCTTTGCAGATGCGCGTCGGGTTTCTCTCGTCATTAAACCGTGGAGACGCAGCCTAATGCCTCAGAAAATCCGATCTGCCTGTTTACACGACAGTCGCATTGGCACATATCTGATTTATATCCGATTTATTTCCACATATGAACGAGGCCTGAAACCGATCTCGAAAGATCCGAATGCATGCGGTTTTTTCCTGTTTACACTGTCATAGAACACATCCGATCTGTGTCGCATATGAGTAAAAAATCGGAATTGGGTCACATTTCACTGACAGTGTAAACGAGGCCATAGAGGCTATGCTGTCAGTACCGGAAAGAGTAATGATTAGTTCATTTTCTTCGAGTCTTCGGGTTTGAGTCCTTCGTTCTTTTGTCACGTGACCGCTGGTATCTCGCATCAAATACAATATTAGATTCGTATTATTGACTGCGTCTGAATGTATATTGTTTTATATTTAGGAATTAAAATACAAAATATGTGAAATAAATATTATCTGAAAAATAAAAGTTCCATCTTATTATTGTCCCTGTCCGTTTCTTTAAATGTTTCTTGTGCATCTGTGGTGTGTTTTATTATATATTATACATTAATTAACTACTATTATATTATACATTAACTACGTGCTTGTTTGTAAAAAGGTTGTGAATTAGTAGGCTATTCAATACGGTGACAAGTCACGTGACAAAAGAACGAAGGACTCAAACCCGAAGACTCAGAAGATGAACTAATCATTACTCTTTCCGGTACTGACAGCATAGCCTCTATGGGACTGACAGGAAGAACGAAAGACTCGGACCCGGCCGAACCCGAACTCGAGACTCGAAAGACGAACTAATCATTACTCTTTCTGGTACTGACAGCACTATGGGACTGACAGGAAGAACGAAAGACTCAGACCCGTCCCGAACCCGAACTCGAGAGAGAGAGATGAACTAATCATTTCCAGTACAGATTCAGAAACCATATGTTGCGCAATGCGCATGCGCGATCAACACAAAATGAACGAATCACTCTCTGAGACAACTCGGTAGTCCCGAGTCATATTAAAGATTCGTTCAAAATGAACGAATCGTTCATGAACGACACATCACTAGAACCGTCACATTTGACTCACGTCATAACCGTCATCACCAATTCTGAAACCGGCACACCCCTAGTTACAGGCACCTAAACTCATGCTCTGGGTTTGCTTTTCTGCAATTGCATGCTGACACAGAAAACAAACATGCAATTAGGGCTTGATGTAATTTTGCTGAAAGATCAAGAGTGTCTTGTTGGACCACCATGTTTGTGCACGAGTCCTGGAATGCAGCCATCTTCAGGTGTGACATGTAGGGCTGTTTTCGACTAAGGATTTTCACAGTCGAATCTGATTCGTTAGATTTTGCCTAGGGCTGTGTTGAAAAAATCGATTCACCAATTCTGAATCGATTTTCATATTAATTTCTAAAGATCGATCCGTAACTCAGAGGATCGATTTAATAATAGGCTTACATTTTCCCCGTGAACTGTAACTTGCCGCAACTGGGAGATCCCTGTATGCGCATTGAAAGGCTTTCACTCAGCGCGCACACTGTTACAACAACGGGCTTTGAGTGAGTCATTCGTTCATTCAACGAACACGTTCAAAAAAGCTGATTCATTAAAAGAGATGTAATGAAACAAGGTGTTAATTATTTTTAACTTTGAGTTCCACTTCTCAAAGCTCTGCTGAGCAGCAATGCGTCGCATGGGTAACGCTGAAGCTGATGCTTCACTTATTAGAGACCAATATGGCATTGATTCAATGCGTGACTCGCTGATTTTATTTCCCCGCGGCTTCCTCGCGCTGTGGAGCGCTGCTGCTGATGCGCATTTATGGTAAATGGCCGTGACGTGAACGTTAAAAGGATGATACGACAAATATTTCGCTTTCCTTTGACACGGCAACCTTTTTCACGAATACATATGAATTCAAAGACAGACGCAGGTAATCCGCACGCGCTCTGCCGATCTCTCTCATTCACTGTCTGTGCGAAGCCTCTGTAGGCTACACATCACCACGATAAACAGTCTTGTTTGTTATCATTATGAACTTGTTTAACATTCAATACACATGCATGAAGTTCAAAACAAGCAGTTAAATGTCTATAATAGCCTAATAGTATCAATATGTTGCATAACTACAGTCCTGTAATTTAATTCAGGTAACAGCTGGAAAAAACAAAAACACTTATCTAAATCTCGAAAATCGGATCAGATCAGATCGGATCGAATCCAATAATGATAATCGATTCAAGATCTTGAGAATCGGAATCGAATCGATTCTTGAAATTTGAATCGAAACCCAGCTCTAATTTTGCCGTAGTCGACTGATAGTCGAACCTTTTTATTTTTTTTATTTTTTTTAAATGAACAGCTAGACAACTAGAAGTGAATGTGCTTTCCATTAAATGAATCCTTAACACAAAAAAAACTTTGCAATGAACTTTGCAATTTAGACGCGCAAACTGCGTGCCGGTGCGGTGAGACGTAGCCTACATGCTCGGGCAGATTCGGCTTGAAGTCGTTCATCCTCGGATGCGGCACCGCGTGCGTTGTTACAAAAAAAGCTGTGCACACAGCCAAGCGAAATGGGGCCTTGCCGGTCTTGCGCACCCAACTCGTCATTTTTTTGCCGTCCGCACCTTCGCGCTCGTGCGGACGCGTCGAGTATAAACAAGGGCTACTCCGTGTCACCGCGTGCTCTGATCGGTAACAGTGCACAGACCTCTCCCGAATCATCTCCAGCAGTAGCAGCCTCCGACGCACCACTAACTCTGCCTCCGTTTCCCTTGTAAGATGATATTAGTATTTAAACATTCTCTATGATAAAAAATGTTTGTAAAAAATATTTTAATAGCACGGTTTTGGCGGTTATAGAGTTCTAATGACGGTGTTCAACTAACCGTCGGTCTCACGGTTATATAATAACCGTCACACCCCTCATAACACTTGCCTACTATTCGACTATGAGGTTCATAGTCGAATCAGACCTCTCCGAATCGAATCGTCGAATCCTCGACTATTAGAAGTCAGCCCTAGTGACATGCAAACATTCTTTCCAGCAAACAAGGAGTTTTTTGACATATTCATCAGCTAAGAATATGCTGTTTCTAGAGTCCAGACTTTGTGCGATGTCCCTGATGGTTAATAGTACGGCAATCTTGATCATGTTGATGGATGATTGAAGGCTCGGTATTTGAGTCTCTGCGTTGTGTATTTATTTTATTTTTTCTGTTTCTTTTGTGATAGTTGGCTCGGACGTGGGTCTAGTTGTTTTCTGGAAGTGGTGTCTTCATACGCAGGTGAAGGGGTCGGTGCGTATTGGTCTCGGGATAGCCATCAAGTAGCATCTGCACAGAGGAAGAAAGAAAACAAAAACAGAGAGCAGTATTTTTTCAAACACTAGGGTTGTCGCTGTATTTTTTTAAAACACTAGGGTTGTATCCTTTTCTGAGTCTGCTATTGTTGTTCCTTTTTTCCCTATTTCTCAATTCTTGCGACACCTACATAGAACCAGTGAGGTAAGGATGGACTAGTGGGTGGGGAAGGCCTATGAGGGAGTCTTCACCACAGGGTTTGGCCCCCGACGCCTGTTGCAATCGGTTCTTCCCTGGGCTCCTCACTGTTCCGTGTCCTGTCCTTTCCCTGTGGGTGGGGGAAGAACTTTACAGTGTGATACACGAGTCCAGGTTTTCCTTTCTTCTGACACAATACTGCAGCTGCTGTAATCAACATCACTTGATGTGGTCCGTGCCACTTAGGCCCCATCCACACTACTGCGTTTTAGTTTAGAAACGGAGAATTAAAACGAATACGATCTCCGTCCACACCAGCGTTTTAGCTGCGTATTAGTATTGATCTCCGTCCACATTAAAACGACTGAAAACGCGGATCACGTGGCCATTCACCAACACTGGGCATGCGCGTGCCGGTGTAAACACAACTTCATTGATAAAATGATCCCACCATGCTCTGGGTTAACCCCAAACCGACGCTCCATGTACGGTCAACGCCGCCGCTGCACACGGGAATTGTCACAGATCGCTCGAATAATAGCTTGACTCCGGCGCATGTAGGCAGTTATAGCGTTGTAAAATGCAGAATTTACTTGTACAACAGCGGCTAGCAAAGATATACGCCATGACTGATGACACCCAATCAGAGAGCTGAGCGTGAGCCTCTACTACGTCATCGTTTCTAAAGTCCTCCGTCTTGACCCGTCTACACTAAAACGCCCTCCGGAGATTCAAAACGAAAAACGGATCGGCAGCGTTTCTAAACTTCTCCGTTTTGGGTCTCCGTTTTTGCCGTTTTAGTGTGGACGGGAGGTGCAAACGTAGCAAAAGGTCTCCGTTTTTAAACGAAAACGCAGTAGTGTGGACGGGGCCTTAGGCTCTAATGGCTTGCAACATTCTAGACACTTCTTTGACTACCTGTCCGGTGATGTGTGTACCTTGATCTGCGTAACACAATCGTGAGTCATTTCTCCTTCATCCTCTAACACAACTTCAGTCATTGTAGACATCATACATGCGAATGGGTGAGGGTACTGTGAGGGTAGTTAACCAATTTCCCCAACGGGAGGAGGTGACAAAAGTGACTTTTGCTTGATTCATTATCGCGGTCAATACATGAGGGCATTTTAAGTTTACAGCCTGACCTAACTCATTACTGATGAAGGGCCTGTGCTGTAGACAACATTTAAGGCTGTGAGTCTACTTAACCAGTGTCCCTCAAAGGAAAGCTGAGACAGTCACTTTCCTTTTGTTCTATTAAACAAAAATAAGTCTTTTATCTCTGTTGTAAGTTGGGGAAATTAAGCACTCACAGCCCACATGGTTAACACCTCAACACGCTGCCCCACCAGTTTAATGACGTGGGCAGGGGCTGCTTCAGAGTAGCAAGCAGACTGAGTTGGAGCTGAGCAACATTGTTAACCCTCTGGGTTCCAAGGTGTTTTTGGGGTCCTTGAGATGTTTTGACATACTCTGACATTTGTGCTTTTTTCAGTTGCTTATAAACAAATTACTGGCAAAGGTGTAATTACATTCTATTTAGCACAAACAGTGCTACCATAATATGTTATCAACATGTATGTACATGTTTGTATTTTTGAGAGAATATTGTTTATGCGTGGTTATTGAAAAAACTAAAACTTAAAGTTTCTGGAATAAGGCCACAAAACACATACTAAATATGTGTCCACAAGACTTTTGACGAATGGAGGTTGTTGGAGTTTTTTCTTCAAAATGATCTGAAAATCATCCTGCCTTATCATTCACATAAAACAATAGATTGGTTTAAATTTAAAAATGACACTTTTTGTTTGGAAAGGCAATATGCGCAGGGGTGTGACCTGCTGTGATTCACACCTGAGAAGACAATGGGCCCGCATAATGAGCGCATAATGGGGCTGCATACTAATGACCCTTTCATTCAGGTGTGTCACTGAGCCACAAGAATGCAATGACAATATATATATATATATATATATATATATAGGCCTATATAATACAAAATTGGTTTACAGTTCCAATTATTTATTTATTTTTCAAATTGTGCTTGCAAATTGTATAATATCAAATGTAAACATTTCTAGTAATTGTGCAGTTAATTCTCATACTGTTTTAACAGAAAGTTTGGGAATATATCCCAAATGTGTCACTAATAAAACACAATACAAATAATTTAAAGAGGAGGCTTATATTGAGCTTTTAAGATTTACCTAAGATTTATTTATATGTAGCCTACATATATTTTTGCTATTTTAATAAAAAGGTTACAATTACAACAACAATTAAAATGAACTATATTTCAAATGTAATCTTTCTTTGTATATACTAAAGTATACATTTTATCATACATATTTCACAGTTGCGGATTAATTAGTATGAATATAGCCTACAATCGAACAAACACTATAATAACATCTTAGCAAACAAGCTTATTTGATGTGGCAGTATTTTACAGTAGAAACGACATCTTGTCTTTCATATGTAACATATCGTTTTTATGATTAGGACACATAAATGTTAATTTGCAGTTTAATACGTTGCTTATACAAAAATATTTTATTTCAACATATTTCAGTCGATTTTTACTCATCTCAGTATTGGAATATACGGGTCCTTCTCAAAAAATTAGCATATTGTGATAAAGTTAATTATTTTCCATAATGTAATGATATAAATTAAACTTTCATATATTTTAGATTCATTGCACACCAACTGAAATATTTCAGGTCTTTTATTGTTTTAATACTGATGATTTTGGCATACAGCTCATGAAAACCCAAAATTCCTGTCTAAAAAAATTAGCATATTTCATCCGACCAATAAAATAAGTGTTTTTAATACAAAAAAAAAGTCAACCTTCAAATAATTATGTTCAGTTATGCACTCAATAGTCAATACTTGGTCGGGAATCCTTTTGCAGAAATGACTGCTTCAATGCGGCGTGGCATGGAGGCAATCAGCCTGTGGCACTGCTGAGGTGTTATGGAGGCCCAGGATGCTTCGATAGCGGCCTTAAGCTCATCCAGAGTGTTGGGTCTTGCGTCTCTCAACTTTCTCTTCACAATATCCCACAGATTCTCTATGGGGTTCAGGTCAGGAGAGTTGGCAGGCCAATTGAGCACAGTAATAACATGGTCAGTAAACCATTTACCAGTGGTTTTGGCACTGTGAGCAGGAGCCAGGTCGTGCTGAAAAATGAAATCTTCATCTCCATAAAGCTTTTCAGCAGATGGAAGCATGAAGTGCTCCAAAATCTCCTGATAGCTAGCTGCATTGACCCTGCCCTTGATAAAACACAGTGCACCAACACCAGCAGCTGACATGGCACCCCAGACCATCACTGACTGTGGGTACTTGACACTGGACTTCAGGTATTTTGGCATTTCCTTCTCCCCAGTCTTCCTCCAGACTCTGGCACCTTGATTTCCGAATGACATGCAAAACTGAGCAACAGTCCAGTGCTGCTTCTCTGTAGCCCAGGTCAGGCGCTTCTGCCGCTGTTTCTGGTTCAAAAGTGGCTTGACCTGGGGAATGCGGCACCTGTAGCCCATGTCCTGCACACGCCTGTGCACGGTGGCTCTGGATGTTTCTACTCCAGACTCAGTCCACTGCTTCCGCAGGACCCCCAAGGTCTGGAATCGGTCCTTCTCCACAATCTTCCTCAGGGTCCGGTCACCTCTTCTCGTTGTCCAGCGTTTTTTGCCACACTTTTTCCTTCCCACAGACTTCCCACTGAGGTGCCTTGATACAGCACTCTGGGAACAGCCTATTTGTTCATAAATTTCTTTCTGTCTTACCCTCTTGCTTTAGGGTGTCAATGATGGCCTTCTGGACAGCAGTCAGGTCGGCAGTCTTACCCATGATTGCGGTTTTGAGTAATGAAACCGGCTGGGAGTTTTTAAAAGCCTCAGAAATCTTTTGCAGGTGTTTAGAGTTAATTAGTTGATTCAGAGGATTAGGTTAATAGCTCGTTTAGAGACCCTTTTCATGATATGCTAATTTTTTGAGACAGGAATTTTGGGTTTACATGAGCTGTATGCAAAAATCATCAGTATTAAAACAACAAAAGACCTGAAATATTTCAGTTGGTGTGCAATGAATCTAAAATATATGAAAGTTTAATTTGTATCATTACATTATGGAAAATAATGAACTTTATCACAATATGCTAATTTTTTGAGAAGGACCTGTAGTTAGGTAAAAGCTGTTCATTCATTCACACACAAAAATGCGATTCATATTCAAACAGTCTTTTTGTTTACAGACACTATTTCATATCGCGATTAGAACAAAGCACTTGAAAATAAAGAATGTACCTATTCCTCGGGGGATCCGTTGCTCCTCCAAATGAAACTACCTTCACTTCTGAGGTAATTTTTTCCAGGATTATTATTAAGATAGTATTATTCCTCACAGCGTCGTAAATATGAGTCTCTTTCGGTGGTTATCCAGCTGATGTGGGTGTGGATCGCCTCAGAGCATTTGTGTTTGAATAGAGCGCGCGCTCTGTGGGCGTGGTCAAATTAACTTTAATGAACTGAGACGAGAACAACTACCATCTCTCTCTTTTCGTACAGATTACATAAAATGAGAAAATTTGTTTTTTATATAAATTACTTCATTTAAAAGAAGATAATTCAGGCTTCATGCCTGTGTGCCTGTATACCTGTTTGACTGAGTATTTGCAGAGTTACAGTTCATTTTTCGGACGCGTTTCAGAATGGACTTCACTGACAGAGAGAACGCAGAACGCGCATCATGTTTATTTTTCTTTATTAGGCGAAAAGCACAACACTTTGTTTTTATTGTGAGGTTCCACAAAAAAAAATACAAACTTAACAGGATCGAATGATGTACAACACTTATATGTAAGATCAAAATCAACAGAGTAATTTGAGTCTCTTTTGCACTGATAAGGAAAAAAGTGAGCTGGTATCGCCGGCGAGACCGCCGACCCCAGAGGGTTAACTTCTCTAAAGTTCTTTTTGCTTTTCCTACACTCTTTTCTCCAGTGTCCATGCTTACCACAGTAATAAACTGCCCTCTCTCTTAGGACATTTACGTTTCTGTTGGTTCTCTGTGTTGACCTTAAAGGATGCTGCTGCAATGTTTACGCTTGCCTTAATATCAGAGTCTCTTTCCCACGTAGCTAACCTGTCTAGGTTACTTTGCAGGGTTCTAGTGGACCATGTGACTTCTAAGAAAGAAAATGCTTTTCTATGCTCTGACAAAAGGCCATTAAACCATGAGCGAACTAGTGGACCATTATCATCTAGCACCTTCTCTGAAGTGTCAGCTATCCGCTGTGTGCGGCCGCTGACTGACAAAACCTTACTGTGTACTCACTTACAGTTTCATCCTTCTTTTGTACACAACTAGTGATCTTTGACCAGTCCATGTTTGGTCCAACAATGTTCTTTAACACTCTCAGAACTCCCTCTCTCAATTCATCTTTTCTTGCATGTTGCAGTTCAGAAGTAACAGCAGACTCAAAACTGTTGAATTCAGATTCAGTTAGAATTTGTGACATCAGCTGTGTGACTTCTGCCAATGACATGTCGTAGAGACGCATTTTGCTGATCAATGCTCTTCTAAATTCAGAAAAATGTGTGCGTGCTGAGGGTAAGCTCTGGGATAATCTTTCTATATCTTTAGGTCCTAACACTTTAGCAACCGTTTGGATTTGGACAACAGAAGAGTTTGGAGGAAGACCTTCTGTTCCCTCGATTCCCTGCAATCTTTTGCTAGCACCACACACATTGACTGAATTTACAGGCTTATCAGTTACTGATTGGAGAGCTACATCTATTTCAAAGAAAGCTTGTAAGTCAGGATAATTGTTATCAGGCTGACTAACTTCTTCCACATCAGTTTTTGCTGCAGCTTTGTTGTGGTTCAATTTCTTGGTCAATGCGGAAACTCTAGCACGTAGCTCTTTGATCTGTTTCTCTAGCTCTGAGTTGCGCTTAGACTGTTCTGTAGCTAGTGCTAAACCAAATTCTTTGTGACAACAGATAGGGGTGTGACGGTTATTATATAACCGTGAGGCCGACGGTTATAGTTGAACACTGTCATTAGAACTCTATAACCGCCAAAACCGTGTTATTAAAATATTTTTTACAAACATTTTTATCATACAATTTTTTAAATACCAATATCAGCTTATGAGGGAAATGGAGGCGGAGTTAGTGGTGCGTCGGAGGCTGAGTGCTGGAGATGATTCGGGAGAGGTCTGTGCCCCTTTACCGATCAGAGCGCGCGCTGACACGGAGTAAAACCTTGTTTATACTCGACGCGTCCGCACGAGTGCGAAGGTGCGCGCGGCTAAATTGCAAAGTTCATTGCAAAGTTTTTTTTGTTAAGGTTTTGTTTACTGTGTGTGATTCATTTAATGGAAAGCACATTCACTTCTAGTTTTCTTGCTGTTCATTTTAAATAAACGTAGAGCAAGTAGCTAATCAGTGTCTGCTCGTTCATTCAAACTAAGTTGTCCTATAACAGACAACCCCCCCCCCCAAACGGTTATGTTACGAGCCGTCACACTTGACTCCCGTCATAACAGTCATCACCAATTCTGAAACCGGCACACCCCTAACAACAGATAATTCCTTCCACAACACTTGCTCCTAGTACCTTTTTACACTCATCTACCGACCAAGTCTTGTCTGGATGAATCTCATATTTCTGCGTTAGTTCCTGTCTAACTGTATCAGTGACTATTAGGTTAATTTGTTCTCCTAACAGTGATTTGAATTCGCTATCTGACCACAAAGGAGTAGCAAGACCACCTTTTTCAGTTGTTGGAACCAGCCTAGCATTCCTTCTAACCATTTTGTGATGTTTCTTTGTTATCACACAATCAAAAACACTAAAACTTCTCTGATCAACAGAGGGTACACTTGTTAACACAGATCAACTATTGTTAACCTTCTTTGGCAGAGCAAAGGATAACACAATATTACTAGCACTTTACGCTAATCTTCCCTGCCTGAAACAGAGGGTAACAATATTTTAACAAGTCATTTTAAAATCTTCCCTGACTGGGCAGAGGATAACTTTCATCTCTAACAGAAAACTTTAGAGGATAAACCTAGTTAACCAAACTCTACAGCAGCCTGTTAACTCTTCTCTGACGACGCAGAGGATTAACAAATTTGTACTGGTCTTCAGTGGTTCTTTGAATAGAGTGAAACTCACCAAATCGTTAGTTGTACGGAAAGATTCCGTCTGGAACTCAGTCAGAAAAGTTCATTCTTTGTTGAGATCTTTGTTGAGCTTGTTTCAATTTGGATTCAGGTGAGCAGCTCCATCCGGGTCACAGGGTACCATCTGTTGTGAACTTTTTCTTCTAAAGTTTAGGAACTCAGAAGCGAAGACCAGGAGACTCGGTTGTATCTTTTTAAGCAGGATTGCTGTTGTATCGCTGTAGTCTGCTTCGTCCAAAAATCTTAGCCAAGTCTAACTAAGGGAACTTTACATTAGGGCTGAACGATTTTGGAAAATAATCTAATTGCGATTTTTTTTAACCAATATTGCGATTGCGATTAAATATGCAATTACTTTTTAAGTTCTTTATCTATTCGACAAAGACAAGCAATAAATCAATGTACTGTATAGTAGGAATGGGAATCTTTAGGCACCTCATGATCTACTTTTTTTCGTAATTAATTTTATTAATAATAGTTAAACTTTATTTGTGTAATTATACGTATTTTAAAAAATAATTATTAAAAAAACATGTTAAGAATTTTAAATAGGATATATAATCGAATATAGCTTCAAAATATAAAAGCTAGTAAATAAAGAGGAACAAAAAAACATATTACAAGCAATAAACAAAGAGTGCTTTCAGTATTTAAAAGTAGTCTGAACGTTTTTCATTCAAGAGCTGTGAGTGATTTGTCTTCTCAGTTTAGATACGGTAAGCTCTATTCACACTAATGCACAGATCCCTTTTGAAATATAAGATGTGGTTTGTCCTGTTGGTTTAAGATATGACCGACCGTGTTTACATTTATTTCGCATCATAAAAGCATTTTGAGATGCCAGTACATTAACCAATGAGTCACTCACAGCCGCATGCACGAGCACTCTTCACAAAGTTCACGTGAGTATTTTAAATTGAAAGCAGCCTTCTCAGTGATTTTCATATTTGTAACATATAAGCCAACTGCATTCCAAAAGACATAAATAATGCCTTCGTAGAGCATTTGTGAGGAAAATTCCGGCGGGTGAGACCGCGAACTGCAAGAGTAACATCAAGCAAAGCGGCAACCAGTGTGATAAAGCCCGCGAATGTCCTTGCGAACTTTATGAAAGATTATTTTTCGTAAGGTTCAAGCGGTTTCACGCGTGTGTGTGTGAGAGAGAGAGAGAGAGAGAGAGAGAGAGAGAGAGAGAGAGAGAGAGAGGCAGAATACGGCTGTTTCTAAAGCACTTGCAGCGTCATCACGCATCTGTTTAATAACTAAGCTCAGACTCGATTCTGAAATTCTCTGAATATATTATTATACATATTATGTTGTAATATATATATATATATATATATATATATATAATCACATAAATCAAAAATAAACTGTTCTTTCCTGTATGCCAGGCCTATATACGTAGCGTGCCAAGTTGATGCTACATCTGCAGACTGCTTTTCTCTCGCGTGTCACGTGACCAGAGTGTAATCGCAGCTTTTGCGGTTTAAAAATTCGCGTTTCATCATATCGCGATATTATCGCAAATGCAATTAATCGTTCAGCCCTACTTTACATTGTAGTTTATATACATTTCAAGAGGGTGGGATTACATAGAGGTGGAGACCCTCTGAAACAAACCAAATGCAAATGAGGTATACAGGTTTTGAAACCTGCTCAGCATGTTGTCTTCACCCGGTGAGACACGAGAACAGGAAAGGCATGGACTTCTCGTACTGAGACGGGACAGTCAGGAATATCCCGCTGGGAACCCCTACCGTTTGCAGAGATTTCCTGGTCTCATCATTTATAAACTTTCTCAATATAAAATACTATTGTATTGGAAATCTAAATTAAACATTTAAATAAATTTGTAATCCTACATATACTTGGACGATTTAATTGTGTTTTCTTCCTCTGTTCAACAGCATTCGGAAGGTTGGAGGAGGTGTTCTTACGTCTTCAAAAACAGAGTTTGAAGGTTAAACTGTCTAAGTGCCATTTCTTTCAGACTTGGGTTAGGTACCTTGGTCATGTGGTCTCGGCAGAAGTTACTATAGACCCAAATAAGGTGGCAGCAGTACGGGATTGAAGAACCCCAAGTAATTTGGTAGAACTGCGATCTTTACTTGGGTTCGCCAGTTACTATTGTAGGTTTGTTGCAGGGTTCGCAAAGAGGGCAGCACCATTGCATTGAGTGGTGGCTAGGGATGGGTACCGAAACCCAGTATTAAACAGGCCCTGGGGCTGAATTTTGAAAGACTGCTGTATCGATAAGCTCGGACATTATTGGTTCTGCTGTTGGTACTGGAGAAATTAAGAAGATACACTTATTGCTATAAAGACGTTATCTTGAACATGTTTATCTCGCCAGCCATATCTATAATAATATTAAACCATTTGTCTGGGATGCAATTTTGCTATTCGCAGTCCAGATGAGAGAGTGAGAGAGAGAGCGATCTCTCAGGCCGCGGAGCCACAGCGCGCACATAGGGGTGTGCGATATATATCGTTTGCGATAATATCGTAATTGTTGTTTAAACGATATGCAAAATCATATTATCGAGTATGTCACTCGTTTTCAAAAACCAATCAAAACGCTGCATCAGTTGTTCACGAATTGACAGCGCGCAAGGGTGCACACGTGCATTCAGAGCGTGCGGTGCTTGACAGAAGTTAAAATGAGAAAGAAACCGTGAGAGAAGAAGATATTCAAACACCAGAAAGCTCACAATCCACGCTTGATTTAAGTCCTAGACGTGGGTCGTCATCCCTAACCTGACTACGTCAGACTTCGTACTTCCGCTCAATTTCATTTCGCTTCTGTACTTAGTCTGAGACATCGACATGTCTCTCAGTTTTCCCCCGCGGAAAACGACCGTGGATATAGAGACACGGGATCCAATTCGCTCTGTTGTGGAGAATATTCCTGGCATTTCCAAACTGAAGCCCGAACAAGAAGAGTGTTTGTTAAACATTTTGAATGGAGGTGATGTCGAGGCCCTACTCCTGACAGGTTTTGGTAAAAGTTTAATTTATCAAATATTACCGATCGTCAGCGAGAAACTGGGGAGGCCAAAGATCGGCAAGGCGATAGTTGTGATTGTGTCCCCCTTGGTTGCACTCATGGTGGAGGATCAGGTTAAGGAGGCACCAAAACTCGGTCAGCCATGTTCACTCCGGTATTTCGCTCGATGGTTTCGTTTTCGCATCATACATGTGTTTACAGTGGAAGTTCGATGCGGCTGAGCTGGCGAATAACACACGTCATAACCAAACGTTATGTGATTGGCTTACGGGTAACCAATGATTTTATACTTCAGACAAGCCCCCCCCCCAGACTCTGTCTATAAAGCAAAGCGAAGTAGCTGAGTTTGGTATTACCAGGCTACGTCATCACTAGCATGGAGGTGGTTTGGTTTTGAAAGGTCAGAGATGTTAGTCAAAAGACGCCGATCTGCAAAATGTGCCGAAAATCGGTTAGTCAAAAGCAGCTCGACGACCAATCTCTTTCTTTATCTTCGAACTACCCACCGCACTTAATAGTATTATGAAAAGCGACGCGCCTGCAGCTGACAGGGTAAAATAAAATAAAAAACACACGCAACAAACTTTGGCCGATTAATTTACCTAGAAAGTTCCTTGCGACAGATGGCAAGATATAACAAACGCTGTCACCAATTACATTGCCAGAGACATGGTGCCAATTCAAGGTTGAGAGAGATGGTTTAAAAACAGCTTTAAAGACGTTAGATTTTTTACCTTTAAGTCTTTAAATCGAAGACTTTGTTTACAGAAGAATCTTTTGTTTACATATAAATATTTTTTCCTGAGTGCAATATTTGACAAATTATAGTAATTTAATTGAGAATACTATGGGCTAGTTTTTTGTTTTTTTTGACTGTAGAACATTTTACAGAAGGGAATAATTTGTTTACAAAGGTTTTCTAGTGCTGTTTTTAACAGAAGTTTGCATTTAGATACTTTTATTATAATGTCATATTTGCTTGTATTCTGCACAGTTCACCTTACAGCAGAGCAGTGATTTGTGTTTTTTCTACTTGAATGCTTAAGTTTTAAATAATAAATACCCTTTCCAACAATAGGTTTCAATTAGTAATATATCAATATCATATTGACATTGTAAAACGGAGTTAGTAAAATATAAGACATTTACAAACACATTTTTGAATAATGCAAAATATCGTCTGATTATCGTTATCGGCAAAATCCCAAAAAATATCGAGATATAATTTTTTGTCAATATCGCACAACACGACAGCCCCGCTTAATGAGTGACAATGTGAACAGAACTAAACATTTAAACGTGGCTACACTTTAGATCTGGGATATTATTCAAATTTTATTGTAGATTTCGGCTTCCAAAGATTATAAAAAGAAGATATTTGAGATAAAACCATTAGCCTACAAACTAGACGCATTCTGTCTAGCGCAACTTCCCTTCCCACTACCATTTCTTCCTAAAACCCAAACGTACCGTCAGAATCAGCATGATCGGGGATTGTTGTAAAATGCTAGCCTGGCAAGCCAGACCTACATCAAGATGTTAGGTCTGGGAACTCACAATTGGCATACCTCAATCCGAGGGGCGGGATAAACGCTTGTCTTTCAATATCCCTCGGCACGCAATAGGACAGCGCTACAACCAACCAGAGCAACGAACGGCTGTGGCTGTGTGAGTCCCATGCGTTTTTCCACCAGCGGAGCTAGTTGATATATTAAACTTTTGCCGTATCCGATCGTCAAAACTCCGAACACATCTTCCTTTTTTAAGAATCACTTAAGTTAACATTACGTTCTCTTAACTCCAAGTCCTCCAGAGTCGCGGCTAAATCCGATTCGAAAGACCGCCATTCGCCAGCAGCATCTTCTTTGTTTTCAAGTAACGTTAGCAGGGAAATCACCTATGGAAATCACGCGGAACCGTCACATCTCTGCCGTTATTGTTAAGCCCGCCCACCAACTCTATACACGATGTGATTGGCCTGACCAGAGTTTGGTTTTTCCAGCTCGAAAAGCCAACTGAGAGTTTCTAGACCACACTTTGCTGCAAAATAATTTTTGCTGCCGCTAGGGTGCGTCTAGATTTCTAGGCTAGTAAAATGCAGTCTCTACTGTTGCTAAATTGCGGACGCGTTTGATCATAAAAAAAGCTATTAAAAAAAGCACAAAAATCTGCGCAAAAGACGCTGTTCACAAGGCGGCGGGTGCTCCGAAACGGACTGCAACGAGACAAGAAAAGTATACTTAACTTTGGGCTTCGTGTGCATGTCTAAACTATCAAAAATACACAAAAATATCAAAATGACCAGCTCTGAGATTCACTTAAACACAGTTATGTCTTAAATGGATGTAAATAGTTGGGAGAAAATGATGGCGCATCAGTCCCCTATTAGATCTGCACTCTGTCTTAAAGGGGCAGCAGTCTAATAAATCTGCTGACGATTGAGCCATAAATGCGAATCAAACAACAAAAGGCAGAAAAAATGACTCACAGCTCTTGAATGAATAACTTTAGCGTTAATAAGCATTAATCTATCTATGATAAACTATGCAGTGTTATTTTAAATTTGATTACTAAATTAGATTTATTTTCAGACAGAAACACTTACCTAAAAAGTAATGTTAGTAGACCTTCCTGAAATTAAAGCACAGTGTATATAATTTGTATCTTTAATTGTATTCTTTTTTTGACCATGTGTTTGTACTTGTTTTTGCTTATCGTGTCCTATCTTATGTAAATAAAACAAAAAAGCCTGCACACTGCTGCATAACAAATATATATTTTATTTGTTTTGTTAAAGCATTGCTTTTTCTTTTGCTATAGATATTTTACATTTCAAAATATAAAGCAATGTTAATTATGTTCTTAATTCTTAAAAAAAAAACATCAAAAGGAACCGATAAGAATACAGTTAAAGTACCGGATCGATAAGCAGTATCGGTAAGACTAGTAATACCGTTAAAACCTTAACGATGCCCATTCCTAGTGGTGGCCCAGTTAAGTGTAGCAGAAAAAAGAGGTAAGACTCCAAGGATGCCACTTGGCTTATATTGGAATATAGAGTGTGATGATTCTTTCCATCAGTTGAAACAAGCTTTGATATCTGCTCCAGTTTTGGCTTATGCTGTTTTTCAGAAGCCGTTTGTTTTATAAATAGATGCTAGCCATTCACGTCTTGGAGCCGTGCTGTCACAGGAGCACAACGGCAAGTTACGACCAGTTGCTTTTGCTAGTAGTGAGTGTAGCGTCTGGACCAATCAGACACAGAAATTATTCATTATATTTAATGAATAATCCAGCAAACTCACTATCCCAACAAAGGTCTGTGAAACTTCCCCCAGATCAAGCTAACACATTGGCAGAACTCGGTGTCCTGTTACAGGACACAGTAAGACTGATAAGTTTTACAACTTAAAGGAATGTGCAGGGAATTGTGACTTAATTCTTGCTGAGAATGAGAAATGAACCCTTTTAATCCTATATATTCTATATATATAAAACCATGGGATAAATGTATTAACATGTATCTAATTTTCCATCTCTTGATTTTCCTTTTATGTGGTTTGGCCTATGTCTTCATTCTCTCTTCTAAACTATTTTGGTCTCAGACATGACTTGCATACTATGGTTAACCAAAATCATATGTGTAGCATGTTAAGTCTCTATAAACTCCAATCTTTGTCCCCCATTTGTTAATTTAAACTACATTTTGCTAACTTTAGGACGCATTAGTATTATAAGAACCTTGCAGATTATTTTCGGAAACACCCAATGAATTAAACATTCAAATGCCCTGCTAGGGTCGTAAAAACTCCCTCCAAAGGGACCGCTTCGTATTGGCTCACACACCTCCAGAGGGTGTGACATCTTCACGCTTTAAAAATCACTGATCACAAGATTAGCTCTCTTAGCTCTCTTGTCCTCTTAGCCTCTGGCTCTCTGACTCTCTTGGTCCTTCTTGAGAAGTCCTAACGTGAAGATGATGCTGAACTAGAAGTCCCTCAAGGACCCCAAGCTTGCGCCAGGCCGCGGCCTTGTCTTTCCATTCACCAAAGATCCTCTGACTCCCACTGGCTCTCTCTCATCAAGACCACATCAGCAAAGATCAACTGGAGCCTCAACGAATTCCATCAGGACAGTTTAATTAATATGGGCGAGACATGCAAGTAGTCTTATTAGTCTCTTTATTATTACATTAGTCTCATTATGATACATTAAGTAGCCTTACCCCTTTTCAAGAAGGACGTGTTAGAACTAAACTGATGGTTTGCTCAGGCTGTTGATCTGCTGAACTTCAAACAATGCTATAACTTCTTGCTTTCCTGTATTCTGCTTCACCTCTCTTTCCCTGGGTAAACTGTATGTGTATGTTAGAGTAGTTTAAATGTTTAGTCTAGTTTCACGTCACACGTAAAGTTGTCCGTGTCTCAAGCTCATATCTGGAGTCACTAATCATAGATCTTGACTACTTGCTCATAGTAGTACTTAGTAAGATATACATTTCCCATGCCCTGGAAATGCACATTTCTATTAATCAATTAATAACCAATATTGAGTGTTCACAGGATGAACCGAGTAATTGGTTGTAATGTTAATGTAGCTACATCAAGTTAACACAATTAACCTGATCCAAATATGCATAATCAATTATAACAAGTTATGATTGATTATTAATATTTCATAGAGCTAATTTGCTACAGGGCTTAGACCATCTGAAAAAAACAACAACATAGAGAAAAAGCTCCATGAAGCTAGAGTTCCTTGCCCTTAAGTGGGCAGTCTCCGAAAAGTTTAGGGAATACTTGCTGGGTACATCTTGCACAGTACATTTACATTTATTCATTTAGCAGACGCTTTTATCCAAAGCGACTTACAAATGAGAACAATAGAAGCAGTTAAACTAACAGTAGGACAACAATATGCAAGTGCTATGACCCCTCTCAGTTTAATCTAACACAGTCCATGTACATTTAAAAAAAAAAAAAAAACATTTTTAACCTGTTAGGCTGCAACCCCACTTTTGAAAAATCCCCAGAAATGGCATACACAAACTGAAACATATACAGTTCATGAACTCTTTGTACTAAAAGCACAAGTATAATCTCATTTGAAAGCTGACACCTGGCAGTTTATTTTAAATATATAATTAATTATTGTCATAATGGAATTTTTTTTATAAATAGCTTCAAAGTTTTGCAAAGTTATTAGAAATTTATTTTTATGAAACATCTTCATGAAAATAAGATTGAAGTAGGCATTGTATCAATCTAGAAATGCACTGCAGCTAAAGCCACGTCTGACCATGTTATATTTGAAAAAATTAAGATGACAAGTCTAAAACTCTGCATTTAGTTAAATGTTTTTCAAGATCATGTCATATGACTTTATTTTGAGTAGACTCTAAAATGCAAACTGATGTTTATTGTCATCTTCTAAGCATCTATTCAGTCTATTGCCTCTATTGTTTTGTGGTGCAAACGAGCCCCATTCAGTGTCAGTCTCCCCTGCACACATTCACACCTCTCCAGCCTGTTTATGGCTCGAAATATGCTTTTCTTTTGTCTGCATTATAATTAATAACAACTGGCTATTCACACTGTTTTAATTCCTAATTTCTTTTATCAAAGTTCTCTCTTCACATTTGAAACTGTATCAAATGACCTTCTTGAAAAAAGAAACATTTCAGTAAGAATTCCTATTTAGAAAACATCATAAAAATACAGGTAGGTGCACCTAGGGCTAGCTAGCATGTTAGGTTAGCACACCATCAATACAAGACAATTTATGAGATTAAAACCATGTTTGTGCTCCAAACTTACTTTATAACGCAAGTCGAGTGTTTTAAATAACCTTCTGTGATCTGATAAAAAAAATCAGACAGAAAATATATTATTTTATAGTATTCTGCACGCTGATAAAGTCTATATCGATTAGCATTACATTATAAATATAATCTATTATGATGAAAATACCTGACATGGCTCGAAGAACACAGGTAAATCAAATATCATTGCAATCATGTTTATTGTCTTCAAAACGTCTTTATCTGCATGTTACTGCGATCTCTGCTAGCTTTGTTTGTGTCAGGGACTACCTGGAATGTCACATGATTATGGCACTTCTTCATGTGTTCCATATATGGACTATACTGTGCAAAAGGCGCCCTCAGGCTGCTAGTATGGATTGAAAACACAGTACATCAGAGTATCCAGCGCTCATAATGATTACATCGACGCATTTGGGTATAAATTCAATAAATATTATTCCTGTCTATAGGAATCTGATGTAAACCTATGAGAATCTATCAATATTTCTCCAAATCTGCACATTGTTGAGCTAAAAGCCCTGAGGGACGTTGTTTTGTCAAGCGCTGTCATGACGATCGCACAGGAGTTTTTTTCTGAATGAGAGCGGCTGACGCTCATAATTCATATTAAAGGTAACGACTAATTTTTTAATTACATAACTCCTGGCACAAATTAAGACATAACTGTCACTATAAGTTTCTCAGAATACAATAGTGGTCAAATACTGAAACTTGAGTCTTATATCTTTTTAATGATGTATAATTTGTCAAGGGAATAACATTAAATCTGATAGTAACTTTGAACTATTTAAACAAAAAAATGCTTTAGTGCGTCCACGCTCTGGTGAAGCTTATTATTATTTAAAAAAAAATTGAATAGAAGAGAAAGTGTTAGTATTACTGGATCAAGTGCTGCCGAAAAGGATGCGTCTTCAGCAGTTTCTTTAAAGTGGCTACTGGCGCTACTGGTTAGGCAGATCATTCCACCAGCAGGGAACAGTCATGGTAAAGGTCGGAGAAAAAGATTTTGTGCCTCTTTGAGATGGTACCACAAGACGACATTCGCTTGCAGAGCGCAAGTTTCTGGATGGCACATAGGCCTAAGTCTGAAGTAAAGAGTTTAGCAATGCCAGTGGTTGTTCTGTAGGCAAACGTCAGTGACTTGAATTTAATGCGAGCGGCAACTGGCAACCAGTGCAATTTTGTGAGGAGAGGAGTGACGTGTGCTCTTTTCGGCTCATTAAAGACCACTCTGGCTGCAGCATTCTGGATCAGTTGCAGAGGCTTGACAGAGCAAGCTGGAAGACCAGCCAGGAGAGCATTAGTCTGGATAGAACAAGGATTTGTGTAGCATGCTCTGTTAGGAAGGGCCTGATCCTCCTAATGTTGTGCAAGGCAAATCTACATGACTGGGCAGTTCTAGCAATGTGGTCTGTGAAGTTCAATTGATCATCAATTACAACCCCAAGATTCCTGGCTGACCTTGATGGAGTTATGGATGACGAGCCTAGCTGAATGGAGAAGTTGTGATGAAGTGTTGGGTTGGCCGGGACCACAAGTAGCTCTGTCTTTGCAAGGTTTAATAATAATAATAATAATAAGTAGTTTAATTTGTATTGCACTTTACACGTGAAGGACACATCTCAAAGTGCTACAGGTGCACAGGTAAAAACATTAAAAACATAAAAAGTCAAAGGCAGCAAGAAATAAAATTATATTAACCCTCTGGGGTCTAAGGTGTTTTTGGGGTCCTTGAGATGTTTTGACAAGCCCTGACATTTGTGCTTTTTTCAGTTGCTTATAAACATATTAATGGAACAGGTGAAATTACACTCTATTAAGCACAAACAGGGCTACCATAATATGTGACCGACATGTATGTACATTTTTGTATTTTTGAGAGAATATTGTTTATGCATGGTTATTGAAAAAACTAAAAATTAAAGTTTCTGAAATAAGGCCACAAAACACATATTAAATATCTCTCCACAAGACTTTTGACTAATGGATGTTGTCGCCTAGAGTTTTTGCTTCAAAATGATCTGAAAATCATCCTGCCTAATCATTCACATAAAATAATAGATTGTTTTCAATTGTGAACAACATTTTTTTGTTTGGAAAGGCAATATGCATGGAGGAGTGAACGGCCCAACCCCCCTCATGAATAATTAGGTGGTTCTCACCTGAGAAGATAAAGACCCGCATAATAATGAGCCTTTCATTTAGGTGTGTCACACAAGAAAGAATGCAAGGACAATATATAAATATATATATATACATACATACACACACACACATACATATATACAGTATATATATATATATGTGTGTGTGTGTGTATGTATATATATATATATATATATATATATATATACATACACACATATATATATATATATATATATATATATATATATATATATATATATAATCAAAATATAAATGAAAGTCAAAAGCACATTTTTAGTCATACCTGGAAACAAATCCTGGTCAAATAGGTTATATGGGCCATTCTACAGAATTGGTTCAAAGTTAGAGTTGGAAACATCTTGAAAAGAAAATTGTCTTTTTCCATAAATGTCTTTATAAAGTATTATTTTTTAAAGTAGGCCAATACATTTTATCATACATATTTCAAAGTTAAGGATTCATTATTTTGATATAGCTTGCATTGGAACAAACACTATAACAGTTGATTAGTTTATTTTTGACAAAACATACTATATATTTAACAGAAACTGTCTAACAAAAGCTTATTTGATGTCTATTTTATAGTAAAAACTTTATAATCTATCCAAAACTAGTCAACGAAATGTTGTCATTACAGACACTATTCTATATCGCGATTAGAACAAATCTCAGTAGGCTATAGCAATATAGTTTGGATGTGTTCATGTAAAAATAACGTTTACTAATGTAGGAGCGAGAGTGAATGAATGCACAGATGCGATGTATATCTGTAGTAAACAACATTGCGCGAGCATCTGTGCCATTCGTTCATTCACACACAGACACGCAATTCATATCTAAACAGTCTTTGTGCAGTTTACAGACACTATTCAATAACGCGATTAGAACAAAGCACTTAAGAATAAATAACTTACTACATCAGCTGAATCCGTGCTCCTCGAAATGGAACTACCAGCACTTCTGAGGTAACTTTTCCAGGATTATTACGATAGTATTATTCCTCACAGCGCAGCAAGACCAGTTTAATAAGAATCTTGTACTTTACCTCGTCTTGCTGCGCTGTGAGGATTATTACGATAGTATTATTCCTCACAGCGCAGCAAGACGAGGTAAAATACAAGATTCTTATTAAACTGGATGTTTTATCCAGCTGATGTGGGCGTTGACATGGCTTGCCTCAACATTTGTGTTTGAATAGCACGCGCTCTCCGTGGGCGTGGTCAGATTAACACGTAATAAACTATAATGAGCTGAAAGGAAAAAGACTGACATCTCTCTCTTTTCATACAGATTACATAAACTGAGAATATTTGTTTTTTTATATAAATTACTTCATTTAAAAGAAGAGAATTTCAGCTTCATAATGAAAGATCTTTCGTGCCTGTGTGACAAGTATTGACTGAGTTACAGTTCATTTTCGGACGCGTTTCAGAATGAACTTCACTGACAGAGAGAAGGCAAAATTCGCATCATGTTTATTTTTCTTTATTTGACAAAAAGCAGAATACTTTGTTTTTATTGTGAGTATCCACAAAAAAACAGACACTTAACAGGATCTAATGATGTACAACACTTATATGTAAGATCAAAATCAACAGAGTATTCTGAGTCTCTTTTGCACTGATGAGAAAAAAAAGTAAGCTCGTCGCGCCGGCGCGATAGCCGACCCCAGAGGGTTAAGAAAATGCAATAAAAAACGGTTAGGGAGGGCATTCCACAGTCGAGGCGCAGCCGCCTGGAAGGCCCTATCTCCCATAGTGCAGAGTATGGACTTGGGGACCTGGAGTTTATGGCTGTCAGAGGAACGGAGATGCCGGGTTTGGTTATGCCTATTTATGAGTTCTTTGAGGTACAGTGGTGCGTTGCCGTAAACACACTGATAGGTCAGGAGACAGATCTTATAATCAATCCTGAACCTAACAGGAAGCCAGTGAAGTTTATGAAGGAGGGGTGTGATATGTTCAAATTTGCACCCCCCCATCAGGACCCTGGCAGCGCAATTCTGAATGTACTGCAGGCTCCTGCCAGGGATCCCTATGAGCAGTGAATTGCAGTAATAGAGCCTGGAGGAGACAAAGGGATGAACCAACTTCTCTGCATCAAAAAGAGAAAGGGAGGGACGCAGTTTGGAAATATTCCGGAGATGAAAGAATGCAGTCTTACAGATAAGTTGGATGTGGGTGTTAAATTTTAGGTGGGGATCAAATCGAACCCCTAAGTTTGTTATGGAGGATGTCAGAGGAGTTTCATAGCCTGCAAATGAATAGACAGTCAGGGGGGAGGATCGGAGTTGGTGTGGGGTCCCAATGAGAAGACATTCAGTTTTTAAGCTATTTAACTGAAGGAAGTTATCAATCATCCATGCCCTTGTCTCCTCCAGGCAGGCAGTTAGAGTGGAGAGTGATGATGCAGAGGATGTGGGGTCCAACCTGACATAGAGTTTAGTATCATCAGCATTGCAGTGGAAAGCAACTCCATGACTGCTGATGATGTGGCCCAAGGGGAGCATATAAATGGAGAAAAGAGTAGGGCCAAGAACCGAGCCCTGGGGCACTCCACATGTAAATGTATGGGGCCTCGACCTGGCTCCCCCCAGGGCCACATATGCAACTCTATCAGTCAGGTAGGACCAAAACCACCGAACTGCTGTGTGTGAAATACCGATGAAGTGTTGCAGACGATGGAGTAGAATGGCTTGGTCGACAGTGTCACTGGCTTCCTGAGAGGTCCAAGAGCATGAGGAGAGATGGAGAGCCCTGGTCAGCAGCCACAAGCAGATCGTTTGTGACCCTGACCAGGGCTGTCTCTGCACCATGGCCGGAGCGGAAACCAGACTGAAATTTTTCATAAAGACTGTGTGAATGAAGGTGGTTATTGATTTGGATGACAATAACTTTTTCGATGACTTTGGAGAGAAATGGAAGGTTAGAAATGGGCCGGTAATTTGATAAAATATCAGGATCAAGGGTGGGTTTTTTAAGCCGAGGATTGATAAGTGCAGTTTTCAGAGAGATCATGTACATGAACATTATTAACAGGAAAATGTGTTATAATGAGGTCCAATTTATGCCCTTTTGTATGGGTAGGGACAGTCACAAGTTGTCTAAGATTGAGTGTATCAAGAAGTTGTAATAGTTCTGTAGTATATAAACTTGTAGGAGAATTAACATGGATGTTAAAGTCTCCAAGAATTTCCACATTGTTTGATGTGGTACAGACTGACAGAAGTAACTCAGTTAATTCTGAAATAAAACGTGGGTGTGGTTTAGGTGGCCGGTATATGAGGATGGTTGTAAGTGGGATGGGTTTTTCACACGCAAAGGCCAGACATTCAAATGATGACAGTTTTGGCAAGGTCACCGAAGATAGGTAAAAATCAGAACGATGAATAACCGCCAAACCCCCTCCACGTCCATTTCCCCAAGCTTTTTACAAATATGTGTAGCCAGGGGGACACGCTTCATTAAGTGCAGAATACACTTCTGTTTTGTGCAAGGTCTCAGTGAGGCACATAAAATCAAGCTCTTCTGATCAAATATATGGTTGTGAATAAAAGATGGCTTATTGGTAAGTGATTGGCAGTTTAACAGTTCCATTTTAATCATTGAAGGTGGAGTCCACTTTACCAAAGAGCGCAGCACAGTAGGGTCCACTCTGCGTTTCTCAGGGCGCGCAGTGAGTAGTTCCTCCAGCAGGGGGCCTGGATGTGGTCGGTTGGAGTTTTAGACCAGAACCACAGGTGCTCTAATGACGCATCCAATGATGTCATTGGTGTGCGCCGGTGCTAGCAATTGTGCACAAGCTTGGAATAGAGCTCTCGGTGATGCTCTCAGAGTAAACAAGATGCCGCCTTGACCCTCTATGGACATAGCGGGGTCGGCGAAGAATGCCCAGTTTCTTTAGAGCAGAGATGTTTAATGGGGCAGGGCGAGTATTAAGTTCCAGGAGTTCGTTCGGCAGGTACCGGAGCATGGTGGATGTAGGAGTCGTTGTAATGCTACAGTTAGCAGCTATCCTTGGATCCGGCAAATGTGGATGAATGATGAATATTTACACCAGGACAAGTGGCAGTACTCATAATGACCCAGGAGACAAGTGTGGCATACACTGGAGGTGAGGGAAGCCCATTTGGACTGCAAGAAATTTGGTTTCAGGGCAGTATCTGGTGGTAGCAGCTGATTAGCCTAGCCACGGACCAGCGCAGCTTCGACGAGCGAGAAAGCTTCAGCTAACCACAGCAATGCGACTGTCCGAGGATCCACACCATCAATATGTTCGATTTACTGAAACCAGTCAGGTCGGCAAAATCCCCATATCCCAGAGCGACGAAACAGCTCCAGACCACTCACCACTCCAGCAGCAAGGGCAGCTCCAGGTAAGAAATATCCGAGCCTAGATGTTTTAGCATCCACCAAAGCTGGACAACGGGCTCAATATCTGCTATCAGTTGAACAGATCAGTAAAACAGATACACAGAATAGTTATAGCAGTTTTAGTAGGCTGAGAAGCGGCGAACACACAACGTCAGCGTCCTCTCAACCCGCTCTCCTTGACAATCGCTCATTGGAGAGCAACATAAATTCCAGTTTAGTTGAAGGTGGTGGTCCTTCATCCAGCCAAAAATGTCTTTCAGGCAGGCTGAGATACGAGCAGCTACCGTGGGATCGTCAGGCTGGAATGAGAGGTAGAGTTGTGTGTCGTCAGCGTAGCAGTGATAGAAAAAGCCATGTTTCTGAATCACAGATCCTATTGTTGTCATGTAGATGGAGAAGAGAAGTGGTCCAAGCACTGAGCCCTTAGGCACCCCAGTAGCTAGATGTTGGGTCTGAGACACCACACCCCTCCACGACACCCTAAAGGACCTACCTGAGAAGTAAGACTTGAACCATTGTAGTGCGGTTCCCGAGATGCCCTTCATCTTTAGGATTGACAGGAGGATCTGGTGGTTAACTGTGTCAAAAGCAGCAGACAGATCCAGCAGGATGAGAACTGAGAATTTGGAAGTTGCTCCTGCCAGTCTCAGAGCTTCAATTGCTGAGAGCAGGGCAGTCTCAGTTGAGTGTCCACTTTTGAAACCAGACTGATTGTTGTCCAAGAGGTTGTTCTGTGTAAGAAAGGGAGAGATCAGGTTGAAAACAACTTGTTCAAGTGTTTTCGTGATGAATGGAAGAAGGGATACTGGTCTGTAATTTTCCAGATGTGCTGGATTTAGAGTGGGTTTCTTAAGCAGTGGGGTTACCCGAGCCTGCTTAACCCTCTGGGGTCTGAGGTGTTTTCTGGGTCCTGGAGGTGTTCTGACATGCTCTGACATTTGTGTTTATTTCTGATACTTGTGACATTTTCATGGCTAGAGTCTTATTACACTGTATTCAGCACAAACTCTGCTACAATAATATGTCAGCAGCATGTATGTAAAAGTTTGTAGTTTTAAGATAATGTTTGTAAAAAAAATTGTCACTGAAATAAGGTCATGGCCATACTAATTATTTCTTCACAGAGAGAAATGCACATTTCATACGGATTACATAAGCAGAGAGCAGTCTGTAGTCTGTTTTCTTTCGTTTTGAATTGTTCTGTTAAAAAGTAGACATTTCAAGCTTTCTATATATTTCTCAGGTCTGTGAGGCAAGTACCTTATACGCTGTGTTTCGGTTCATTTATTAGACGAGAGTCCAGTTCACGCGCCGGCGCCTCCGTGTCATGATGATCTATCTACTACATTTACTTCTTATTTATTAAATCCAGGCATTTGGTTGATGAAACATTGATTAAAATTAAGATACAATTAATAAAAAACGAAATTCACTTTAAAGAAAGGCTTTGTGCTTTCTGTTTGAAGTCTCTGTGAAAGTTTTAAAGTCACTTTTAGAGCGGTCATGTCCGTAACGGAGAACTGTTAGTCCATAACATTTTTTTCCCCTCATAAATGCAAACACGAAAAATAAAATAAAAAGAATATTTGGTAACGCTTCCTTTTACAGTCCTGTTACCCATGTACTTACTATGTACTTATTATAGTAATTACAATTACTGGGTAATAACTAGGCACTAACCCTGAACCTACCCGTAAACCTACCCCTAACCCATGTACTTACCTTATATTAGCCAGTACTTTCTAGGTAAGTACACTGTAAGTACATGTAAGTACTGTACTGATATTTTTCTAACGTCTGGACTCATTTATTAAGGGAGTATGAATATATAAACAGACGTTTCAGTATTAAATGCATTTTCTGAGAATTTATATTTCAAGTTTTGACTGCAAATGTCACGTCCATAACGCTTGAATTGCCCAATTTTAAAGAATATATCCTCAACTAGGGGTCGACCGATATGTGATTTTCAGGGCCGATACTGATTATTACAGGTCAAATAGACCGATAACCGATATTTTAAACCGATATATATATATTATAGCTATGTCTGGTGTAAAACTGTAAATTAATGTCAAAATTAAGAATAACAAAGGGTTTTTTGACAAATACTTTCTTTAAAGGGATACTCCACCGTTTTTTCATATTAAACTATGTTATTCTCTTATCTAAGACGAGTTGATACATACCTCTCTCGTCTCAGTGCGTGCACTGAAACGCTCTGTCGGGCGGAGAACTTTGAGAGCAGTTAGCTTAGCCCCATTCATTGTATATGGGCCAAACAGAGATGAAGTTAGAAGCGACCAAACACATCCACGTTTTCTCTATTTAAATATAGTTACACGAGTAGTTAGGACAGAGATGTGTAGGTAAATGGCAGTTTTATAGCATTAAAATATATTTTGAGCCACTAATCCTTCTCCTACCCCTAAACCTACCCATTACCATTCGTTAAAACTACGTAGACTAACACAATTATGAAGAAAAAAAACATAACAGACAGACAAGTATACATTTCACAATAATTTATTTATTGCGAAAATGTCAAAACCGGTAACGTTAACATTACCAAAAGTCGTTCACATGCGTTGCAGTCGCAGTCCTCTCTGGCAGTATTATAGTAGTTGTGTATCAGGTAACTTACAGATCAGAATTTAAGATATTAACGTTCATCCATGAAAATGTTAATCCGATTTCGGCTCGCTCTCTGAAGGCGCGCGCGCTTCTCCATTTCAAATGTACTACACCGACTGAAACACGGCATGTCGCAATCTGTGACGAAGCAGGCGAGAGCCAATGAGCGTTTAATATCACGGCCGTAAAACATGTCGTAACGCTTCTTGAAGGCGCATTTTTTTTATTTGAATTCATCACCAGTGCGGGATAGATTTGGCGTTTGCGGTCGCTGCTGAGAAATAAAGATGTAGATCACTGGATAAAAGGCTGAATTTGGATCTGTTTCTTACAAACAACTTATGGATTCTAGGATTTGGATTACATCAAGCTAATAAAATGCATGTCTTTTGTGAATGTATCAGTATGTTGTGTTTTATTGGAGAAAATGTTTTTTTTGTGTAAATACACTAAATACTACAAAATGGTTAAACGATTAAACAAGGTATTTTTAAGGTTAAAAGTGTATTCCTTTTTAACACCACGCAGGCTAATCCTCCGAAACGAGTTTGCTGCAGAAGGCACGAACAGAGCGAAATGTTCTATTATATTATTAATAAATGCGACTGAAAACTTGATTGATAAGACAGTTGAATGCAATAGAGTCAAAACATTAATGCCACGATTATGCAAAAATAGTAATACGTTCAAATTTATATGTCGGTAGATTTGTTCATACGTAAAATTTCGTTTTAGTGCTGTTACGTGTGAAAAGATGTAACTTATGTTCAGGACAAACGTAATAGTACTGCAATAGATTGGCTATATTAGGTTAAGGACCAACGTAATTGCACTGCTTATATGTTGGCATGTAACGTAATTGCGATTTGCAAAATAGTTTCCTCAGAACGTATTTCATGTGATACATGCTGCACAAAAAACTACTAACTTACTACTGCAGGCGTGCAGGTGAGGTCACGTTGGTTCTATATTGACGGAAATGAGAGGGAGAGGGGGGGGGGAGGACTTTTCACGAGTGAAGATATTACAGCGCCGAGTCGAAGTGCTCCCAATAAGTGCTATTCCGCCATACATTATAGTTATCCATTTTACCCGCTTATAAAAAGCGCCAGATTTTATTTAGTGTCACCATACTTGGTCGTGTAACTATATTTAAATAGAGAAAACGTGGATGTGTTTGGTCGCTTCTAATTTCATCTCTGTTTGGCCCATATACAATGAATGGGGCTAAGCTAACTGCTCTCAAAGTTCTCCGCCCGACAGAGCGTTTCAGTGCATGCACTGAGATGAGAGAGGTATGTATCAACTCGTCTTAGATAAGAGAATAACATAGTTTAATATGAAAAAACGGTGGAGTATCCCTTTAAATGATTTTAAACATATCTTTGAATCTGAGAACTGTTATTAATAATAATAATAATAACTTGTATAAAGTGCAGGGAGCACCCAGCAGCATTCTGTAAACATTTTGTAAAACTTAAAGACTCTATTTTAATTTTTAAATAAAATTTTAGTAATCAAAAAGCATTTCTAATGAATTAAATTCAAACTTATTCAATTTATTTACAGTTTAACAAAAATGTAATTTTTAGGGCCTTGTGAAAAAACGAACTTTTATTTTGACGGGTTGCCGTGGAGATCTTTGAGTTTCTGTGTGTTTATGATATGTCGATAACTTTTCTCAGTTGAAGCATTAAAAAGCTCATGAAGTGACTAAGCGGCTCTGGAGATGATGTTTATGCAATCATGTCCTCATATAATGATGCGGCTGAGGCTGAAAACAGCGCAAGCGTCATGCGTGCTCCAGTGTGTGTGTGTGTGTGTGTGTGTGTGGTAGGCTAACTGAAATCACGGGTCTCTGCGCCATTCATTTAACTTTAGAGACACGCAGGATTCATATTTAAATAGCCTTTTTGCGGTTTGATTTGTACTGACCTGCTTTTTATTAATTCATCAAACTTGACAAATTCCGTGATATTCCGCTTTATACAGTAAATTCCGTTTTTATGACTGGATTCCGCGACTCCGTCTGTTCTGCATCGCGGAAATCACAGGGCTCTATTATATTGAGGTATTTTGCAACTTCAGTGTAGTAATCCATTGCTTCTTCAGCAAAGTCTGCTGCTGCCTTAACTTTGAGAGACAACTGAAGCGTGATCAGTGAAGCA
This sequence comes from Rhinichthys osculus, assembly GCA_029959095.1. Classification (NCBI taxonomy): domain Eukaryota; kingdom Metazoa; phylum Chordata; class Actinopteri; order Cypriniformes; family Leuciscidae; genus Rhinichthys; species Rhinichthys osculus. The sequence continues at coordinate 41,333,118 of JARWKJ010000012.1, forward strand.
GCTCTAGTCAGCGAGTGCTCTCACGGTGTGAGAGTGCAACACTTTCAGTGCCTCAGCTCTCCGCGCTGATTGGCCGGACTCGTGACCAGTGGCGTAGGCAGAAATTGTATTTTGGGTGGGCCAGTGAAAATGTGAGTGGGCCTATAGTTTTTCATAGAAAAAATGACTTCAGTAATAATTAACCTTAGAGAGTAGAAAAATGAATCGACAAACTGCAAAAACAGTTAACGTTACACCTTTATATTCGGCAAATCATCATGTTCAACCAACAGAGCTTAATAAAGGCTGGACAAACCAGTGTAGACAATAACCTGTCTATTTTATTCAGGCTAGTCAGCAGTGCAAAGACAGTTCACCTGAAAATAAAGTAAGCTAAAATAATAATATCGCAATTAGATCGGCGGGTAAACCCGCGTCGGGCTGACCGGGAGAGAGGGAGCAAGAAGCAGCCGCCACCAGCACCTGACTAGCCTTCTCCTGGGGTAATGAGTCTGAAGAACTGGGCTGTGTGGACTCGGTAGTTGAAGGCAGTGGCGTGTCTTCTTCCTCAACTCTTGCTTTTTTCAAATAGCACATTAAAGAAAGTTGTTTAGCCATTATTGTGGCGCCGACGCAGCTGTGAGTTTTCCTGTCGGAACCCCCAGCAACCATAGCAACCAATACAGTTCCGGAGAGAGTCTACAACTTGCTTCGACAGTTCCATTTTATTCGGAAAACGAATTAAACACACACAGCAGTCAACAATAAATCAGGTATATATTAATATATTTTCTTAAATACATTTGAATAAAAATAAACTAAAAATGTATTTTTAATCAAACTTGCCTGGGCGGGCCAGTGCCGCCCTGGCCCAATACTGGCTACGCCCCTGCTCGTGACTCCCAACAAATCAGATGTGCAGGGACATTAGTCTAGTCTACAGATTGGTGAGTTCCGACAAAGGTGGCTGCGTCAGAGCCAAATATAGCGCATTTCAAAATAAAATTATTTTATCGACAAATCGGTTTTGAAAATGGCCGATACCGATAACCATAAAAATGCTTAATATTGGCGCCGATAATCGGCCAGGCCGATAAACGGTCGACCCCTATCCTCAACTAGTTTTTTTGGTGTAGGTCTACGTATTTTATTATGTTAACTTCAAATAATACTAATAGTAATTAAAAAATGTGGTACATTCACACTCCACTGTTATGGTGGCAATTTCAGTAGATTTACTCACTAACATTGTCGTGGAAACACAATAAGAATGGAAACTAAAATATGGTAGTATCGTGCTACAGCGCACATTATATCAGCTGCAGTTCTGGTGCCTCAGTCCCAATACTGTAAAACTCGACGTACATTCACATCACATGTTAATGCAGTGGTAGAGTTACACTCCCAGGACACTGCACTTATTCGCAATCACAAAAGTTCATTATTTGCTCGTGCTTTAAAGCTTTGCTGGGTAAACATTTCATTGGCGTTCTGTTCTAATGCACTTTTTTCTGAGCGCCTACTGAAGTGCGCGCGCACTGTCGAACAGCGCCAAACTGGATTTTTGTTGGGTCAGACCCATCTGATAGCGATGGGGGGCCGAGACCGAGGGAGCTACATGGAGCTAAATGGAAAAAATATGCACCAAACAAGCCACTTTGAAATTTTTCTGTTTTCATGAATACAAAAGTTGGGTGACCCTCCCCCTAGACTAAAAAAAGTTGGATGACCTTCCCCTCAACAAAGAATAAAAAGACATGACCCTCCCCTATTTTCCTCCGGTGTCCCTTTCCATAAATACCGAACGGTCCCTAAATCCAAGTGAAACAACACAGCACAAACACATCCAAACTCGATGAAAAGCAGAGAGGAGTAAGTTACTGAAGTCTAGTCTCCGATTCTTTGTTTTGAGGTAGAGAGGGCATTAACAGCTCTGCTTTCCTCCGCGTGGATCATTTGCATCTGAACAGCTCTTGCGCGCATGGGTGTGGTCACATTAGAGTTAATTAGGACGCGTTTGAGAAACTTTACATGTCGCTGCTTTCATACGGATTACTTAAACAGAGAATATTTGTTTTTGGTATGATTTACATCATTTACAAATGGAGACTTAAAGCTTTGTAAAGACATAACTCTCACGTGTGGGTGGCAAGTATTTGCTGAGTTAAAGATCATTTTCTGTCGCGAAAATTAACTTCACATTGAGAGAGACGACAGAACGCGCATCATGTTTATTTTCTTTATTTTACGAAAAACACAACATTTTGTTTGTATTATTAGTGTACACAAATAAAAGTAGACATTTAACAGTTTTCAATGATGTATAACACTTGCCTGTACCACAAAAATCGACAGAGTTATTTGAGTCTCTTTTGCACTGATAAGAAAAAAAGAGAGACAATCGCGCCGGCGCGATAGCCGACCCCAGGGGGTTAAAAGCTGTGGGAAAGGTACCAGTGTGAAGAGAGGTGTTTATGATGTGCGTGAGTGTGGGTACAACTGAGGAAGAAATGGCTTGAAGTAGATTAGTGGGAATAGGATCAAGCGGACAGGTGGTAGGGTGCTTGGAAAGGAGGAGTTTGGAGACTTCTGCCTCTGAAAGTAGAGAGAAGGAGGGTAGAATGTGTGCGTTTGCTGGTAAATTGTGTGTGTCAGTTTGTGGATTGGTAAATTGGCCACTGATGGTGGATGTTTTATCTATGAAGAATGTGGCAAAATTGTCAGCTGTCGGTGAAGGAGGAGGAGGAAAGTTGAGAAGAGAGGAGAAGGTTTTGAAAAGCATGCGAGAGTCAGAAGAATTGTTAATTTTGTGTTCATAGTAAGTCATTTTAGCAGTAGAGATATTAGCAAAGAAGGAAGAGAGGAGGGATTGATAAAGACCAAGGTCTGTAGGATCATTTGATTTGCGCCACTTCCTCTCTGCACCCCTGAGTTTAGAACGATGTTAACGGAGAACATCAGATGACCAGGTGGCAGAGGGTGTGGCACGGGCTGGCCTGGAGGAAAGGGGGCAGAAGTTGTCCAAGCAGGATGTTAAAGTGGATAAAAGAGTATCAGTTGCACTGTTAGTATCTAGTGTTGAGAGCTGATCAGGTGGAGGAAGTGTGGATGAGACCAAAGAGGATAGGCGAGAGGGTGAAACCCGAAAGGTGACCTGTGGAGGAGTGTGTGTTGTGTTCTGAGTCAGGTTGAGGTTGAGAGTGAGGAGGAAGTGATCTGAGGTGTGCAGCGGAGTGACCAGTGTATTGTCAGTGGAGCAGCAGCACGGGTAAGGCAAGCAGGGTGTGGAAATCAGCAGCCTGAGGTTTTTCTAGGTGGATGTTGAAGTCTCCAAGAACTATGAGGGGAATACCATCTTCAGGGAAGGATGAGAGTAGCACATCAAGCTCCTCCAAGAAACTGCCAAGTTGACCTGGGGGATGATAAACAACTACAAAATGGATTTTAATAGGACTAGTGATGGTAATTGAATGTGATTCAAATGAGCTGTTGTCACACAGAGGTGGTAAAGGATCAAATTTCCAGCAGTTTGAGATGAGCAGTCCAGTACCTCCACCCCTTCTGGTCAGGTGAGGGGTGTGTGAGAAAGTGAAGTTAGTGGAGAGGGCAGCAGGAGTGGCAGTGTCCTCTGGTCTGATCCAGGTCTCAGTCAGGGCCAATAGGCTGAGACCTGAATGACTAGAAATAGATGTAATCAAATCAGCTTTGTTTACAGTGGACTGGCAGTTCCAGAGACCAATAGGAAAAGAGAATAAAGTATTAGAAGACACCAGAAAGGTACACAGGATGTTAGGATTGTACTGCCTCCGACGTGTGACATTTGATTTACGTATGTTGGTAATAGTAGGGTTTTGAAAACACATAGTGTAAAAGAGCCCACGAACAGGAAGATCAGATGAAAAGTTGTAGAAGAGAAAAGAAACAACAATAAAATAAAATAAACAATAAGAAATTAATACTCAAGTGCCTTGTCGGTGTCCTTGCTTGGTGGAGTCGCACAGGTAGAGTCGTTGGTCTTTACACTCTTCGGTCTTCACACGATGAGGGCTTCACACGAGGGCTGCCGCGACCGCTGCTGTTGTGCACTAACCAGTTATATACACGCCTAATACCTCGTTAATGAATATAGCAGGCCACGCCCCACTACTTAGCCAAGCGAAACACAGTAAACAAAACAAAGTTTCCTAGCAATGAAGAGCCGCGCTAAAATCTAATGAGAAAAGTAAACACTCACAGACTGATGTTCTCTCCTGTTGTTCTACTGCTTCTTCAGTATATATACTGTAGTATATACAGTATGAACTCACAACAATCCATTGCGATATCTGGATACAGCTAAACTTGGTGCGGTAGAGCAGAGGTGGACTGCCCAGTTAGCGGCATTTCATTTGACTTTAAACTACCGTCCAGGGTCTCGAAATGGGAACGCAGACGCATTATCCCGTCAGTATATGAAGCCGCAGTTATCTGAAGTTCATAGTGGAGGGAACATCGTGGAGAGAATACCTTGGTGTGTTCAGTCCGAGATTGTACTTTTGTTTTGATTGTACCGAGATTACTCTTCCAGGTTGTTCGGGGGTAGATCTTGCTTTGCTGCAGAAGCAGGATCCAGTTATTGGACTTTTGTTGGTTCATTGGATGAAAGATAGGTTTCCGGGTCCAAAGGAGTGAGCTAAATTTGGGCTAGGTACTAAGGAGCTTGTTCGACAGTGGGAGCGGCCTAAGAAGAAAGATTCAGTTCTGTATCGGTGCATTTATGCTCCAGACGGAGGTAAGGAGGTCTTTCAGCTGGTTCTGCCTCAGTGTTTGCAGCAGAATTTGCTTTCCAGTCTTCATGATAACCATGGACATCAAGGCGTCGAACACACTTTACAGTTGGTGTGATTGAGCTGTTATTGGCCATGTATGGCAAAAGATATCGAGAAATGGTGTCATGAGCGTGGAAGGTGCATTCTTGCTAAGGCTGTGCAACCTAAAGTTAGGCCCTTCATGGGGAGTATTCAGGGCAGTCGTCCACACGAGGTAGTGGCAATAGATTTTACCGTTTTGGAGCCAGCATTGGATGGTAGAGACAATATATTGGTATTAACAGATGTTTTCTCGAAATATACTCATGCTATTCCCATGAAGGACCAGCAAGTTATTACTGTAGCTGATGGGTTGGTGAAGCATTGGTTTAATTTGTTTGGCCCCCCTAGTAGGATACATTTAGATCAAGGCAGGAGTTAGAAAGTACTCTGATACAGCAGCTCTGTAAGGGTTATAATATTCAAAAAAGTCATACAACACCATATCATCCACAGGGCAACAGTCAGTGTGAACGGTTTAACCGTGCACTGCATGATCTGTTGCGTACTTCAACCCCTGACCAGAAGAGGCATTGGCCACGGTACCTTTCCCAGTTAGTTTATGTCTATAATACTACAGTTCATCAGTCAACTGGTAGGTCTCCATATTACCTGATGTTTGGGCGAGAGCCTCGGTTACCTATTGATTTTGTATTGGGTGCTGAGGCAGAAGAGGTAGGAGAAAGTTCTGTGGAAGAATTGGTGAAAGAGCATCAGGAGTTATTGCAAGGGGCTTTATGATCATGTGAGGCGGCAGCTGGAGTCTAGGAGGCAGCTAAGAGATCAAAGTTATGAGTCCAAAGTTACAGATACGGGTATTGGAGAAGGTGCTCGTTTATACACGTAATCATGCAATGAGGGGTCGTAAAAAGATTCAGGACATGTGGGACTCTACTTTGTATAGGGTTGTGCGACAGCCTAAAAAACGGGGGGCTCCTTACTGGATTATTCCAGTAGATCGAGATGGCCCAATACGATAGGTACATAGAACTGAGCTTAGAAGTGTGCCAATGGCCACATTTGGAGTTGATGAGATTCCTAGGGCTGGTATGCAAAAACGAGGGGAGGTTGCAACAGACGACGATGGGGTAGAAAGTTATCCTTTGGGAAGGGTGCAATTCGAGTAGTCTGAAGATGTTTGCCCTTCCTCTGAACATTTGGGCTCTCCCTCTGAACATTTAGGGTTGTAGGAGTGGAGGATCTAGATCATGTGGAAAGGGGCCCTCAGTTAATAGAGGCAGGTCCTCGGAGATCCTCTAGAAGGACAGCTTTCAACATTCTAATCCCTATCATTTGCTAAGATCGATAGTGGAAGATGATTATGTAGAAGCTTGAATTATAGTTTGTTTACATCGTCGGGTTGTCGATGCATTTTTAGGGGTTGTAATGTAGCGGGTGACATCAAGGGAGTAAAGTTGTGAATCAAGGGTGGTTAGCCAAGTAAAAAGATCAGTGTTAGGAATGAGAATAGTAGGTGCCTTTGTTTCTGGCGGGCGGAAATAGATCGGCACTCATGGTGTTCATATGCGAGAGGTTCGCATGTGGATTTGTTTAGATCTTTGAGACAGGTATGAGTTGATTTGAATTAATAAATTGTTTTAATATGGGGTGATTGCTTGTATTTTCAGCTCTACGGAGCCCATTTGTTGCTCTTGTTGTATTAGATTTTTTTTTCTGATTTTTTTGGGGGGGGGGTTGGGTATATTGTCTAGTCCGCCCGGGCACCTGAGCTGGTAATTGGGCCCAAAAGAAATTGGAAAGGCCTTTGGGGCGGACTATTTTCCTTTTTCCTTTTTTTTGTTTATATATTGTTTGTTCCCCCACTATTTATTACTGCAGCACGAGGATGCTACGGAATTAGTGTTCGAACAGAGCTACTTTTGCATTGAATTTATTTTGGATTAATGGAGTGATTCACAAGGTTTTGTTTAATGAATTTAATTCAATTCAATTCAATTTATTTGTATAGCGCTTTTCACAATACATATTGTTTCAAAGCAGCTTTACAGAAAGTGCATTTCAGAAATGAACATAGAAAAAATACAGTTATTTAATCATGTATTAATTTAGGGCATAACATATCGCCGGCGTGGAGTCGTCTCTTCACAGGCGTTGAGTCGTCTCTTCACTGGCATTTAGTCATCTCATCGCAGGTGTTGGGGCATCTGAAGTCTCCGTGAGAGGCTGGACACAAACTGGAGCTGACGAACACTATTTACCTTGGGACTAGCGTCCCGAGATAACAGCAGAAAAGCAGATGGGAAATAATTAGCATAGCTGCTGTTCATAATATTAATGCATTCGATCTGATTCAACAGTGGTATAAAAGGTAAGCATTATGTGAATGTTTGGCTAAAGAGATGCGTCTTTAATCTAGTTTTAAACTGGGACAGCGAGTCTGAGCCTCGAACAATATCAGGAAGGCTATTCCAGAGTTTAGGAGCTAAATGTGAGAACGCCCTTCCTCCTTTAGTGGACTTAGATATCCTAGGAATGACCAGAAGCCTTGAATTTAGTGATCTTAAAGAACGCGATGGATTGTAGGGCGATAGAAGGTCCATTAAATACACAGGAGCTAAACAATTTAGGGCTTTATAGGTCAGTAGTAATACTTTGGTTACCTATTGAGTTCCGTATCAATTACAGTTTAGAGATGATAAAATTGGTGTTATATGATCATATTTTCTTGACCTAGTAAGAACTCTAGCAGCTGCATTTTGCACTAACTGTTGATTGTTTATTGAGGATGCAGGACAACCAGCTAATAAAGCATTACAGTAATCTAGTCTCGAGGTCATGAATGCATGAACTAACTTTAACTGCATCAGAAACTGATTAGGTTAGGTTACTTTTATTGTACCCGTAGGTAAATTTGTATTACAGTGCAATGAAATTCTATGGCATCCAGTACAAAAACACACAAACACAGAACACTCCACAACACATAAGGACAAATAAATACTCATACTTAATAAATTGCTCTCAAAAACGAAAGAAAGTGCTCTCAAGACATTACATATGGTCTTTGTAAAAATCATAAAACCCCTAGTACCACATTTCTGAAAAACCACCACTATAATTTATTAATCATATTGATCGCATTTGGAACGAAGATGCTCTGATATCTTTTCGTTCTACACCTTGGGACTTTATACCTCCTTGCAGATGGCAATAACTGAAACTCACTGTGCAGGGGGTGAGAGTCATCATTTAAAATTGAAAAGGCCATCCTTTGTAACTGTTTGGTATATAGGGATGCCACTCCTGGTTTTGACTCACCTATCAAACGGCCAGACCATTTTACTATCTGGTCTAACTGATTTTTTGCCTTCAAAGATGTATGACCATACCATACTACATTGGAAAAGGACAACACAGATTCAATAAAAGCATTATAAAACATCATCATTATTGTTCGGTCAAGATTAAACACAGATAATTTCCTTAGGCAATACAAACGCAGGTGCCCCTTTTTACACAGAGCCTCACAATTCTCTTCAAAATTCCAACATGACATCATGACTTTGCGTAAACATACACGCCACTTTCAATTCAAGTGGCGTGTTATCTATACGCATTTTGAGATATCCGCTTGTATGTCCACGCCGAAATCTTTTGCGTGTATGTCTACGCCATTAAATGTCCGAGTGATTCCGCGTGTATGTGTACGCCGTTAAATGTCCGAGCGAAACGAAGCAAAATCTATATCTACATCTGTGGAGCGATATTTCTTTTCCTAGGATGGTAGGAGAACACTCATAAATGGTATTAACCCCAGTGACGGGTAGGTTTAGGGACGGGGTTGGGGTAGGTCATATATTTATATATACATAATACAGTAATATAACGTTAAGTCAAAGGCGTTGATAAACACGCTGAAAAGCGATTATGCGTGTTGATAGCACGCCAAAAATGGAAATACGAATTGGCGTGTCATACATACGCCATTTCATGAGATCAGTCTGAAAATTCAGTTTCTCATCAATAATAGTTCCAAGGTATTTGTATGATTGTACATACTCTATTTTTTGGCCATTAATTGAGGTAGATTCACTTGGATGAGTACTCTTCCTAAAATCAATGAGCATATCCTTGGTCTTTGATATATTAAACTGTAAATAAAATTCCTCACACCAGTTAAAATTCCTCACACCAATAATTGGGCCATGTGAGGTCTCATTCTCCTTAAGTAAACTCACAATAATGGAGTCATCCGCATATTTTATGATGATTCTGTTCTCATACATACTTTGACACATATTTGTATATAGAATAAATAAAAGTGGGGACAGCACACAACCTTGAGGGGACCCTGTGGAGGAACTCCTCTGTTCAGATAGGACACCATTAACTCTTACTCTCTGTGTTCTGTTAGTTAGGAAATCCAAAATCCAACCCATCAAATTATTGCTTAACGCAAACTGATCTAAGAGCCTTTTGATTAAAATATGTGGTTGAATTGTATTGAACGCTGAAGAAAAATCAACAAAGAAAAGTCTAGCATGTGTCCTCTGTCCATCCAAGTATCTTAATAGCAAATTTAGCATTGTGACTGTAGCATCCTGTACTCCTCTGTGAGGTCTATTTGCAAATTGCATAGGGTCCAATTTATGTTCTGTCCTCCTCAGAATCTCAGACCGCACTAATTTCTCAAAGATTTTCATTAGAACGGAAGTCAAAGTGACCAGCCTAAAATTGTTGGTAATCTTAGGACCATATACCAGTTTTGCATGGACTATGGCGGAGCAGGAGCAAGCAATAAAACAATCTATAGCGGAGCAACCTACATCTGAGGACAGGAGGGCTCAAAAATGTGAACTTTGTGAGATGTTTTTAATCACTAGTGCAGAGGATTTTGTGCAAAATTTTATTTGCTCCAAATGTAACCAAATTAAAGAATTACAAGATAAACTAATCGACGTGCACATGAAACTCCGGCGAATGACTGAGCTAAACGCCGTTTTAAAAGAAGCTTCAAAAATACAAGATACTTTTAACTCTACTGTATTAATTGGATCCGCTGGCATGGGTGTACAAAACTCGGCACTTCTCGCATCAACTCTCCCAGTTCAAGAGGGTACATCGGCAGAGGAACTTTTACCACCACTGATCTCCAACGCCACTGTGCCGGCAGTGAGAAGCTCAACAGATTCCTGCTCAACACCATGCTCAAGGGAATATAAATGGAAACGGGTGAATGGCGGAGGAAAACGAGGAATATGTGGAACGCGGCCACTTCAGGACTTAAAACTAGCGAATCGTTTTGAGGTGTTGATTCATGACTCACCTCCTGTTCATGACCAAATCCCTACATCTCCTGCACTTTCACTGCCATCGCCTGTCTCTACTGTGGTGATTGGGGATTCTATCATCCGGGGACTTTCGTTCCCTTCCCACGGAAGTAAAGCAGCAGTACACTGTTTTCCCGGAGCTAAGGTACTGGACATAAACACACAACTCTCTGACGTGCTTGGGAAACACGTAAATGCAAACACAGTGATAGTGCACATTGGTAGCAATGACACTTCATGTCGTGAATCTGAGATTTTAAAGGAACATTTTAAAACGCTGCTAGTTTCTCTCACTAATACTGGGAAAAATATAGCTATCTCAGGTCCACTTCCTGCCTATAAAAGGGGTATTGAAAAATTTAGTCGTCTGCTTTCCTTGAACTCATGGTTAAAAATGACATAAGAAAATTTCAATGTAATTTTTATAGATAATTTTGATCTGTTTTGGGGATGTCCAGCACTTTTTAGGTGGGATGGCCTGCACCCAAATCACAGGGGCTCTCACATGCTTGCACATCATATCGAACAACATATTTTAATGTGACTGCCTATCCAATACACTTCTGTAAATTGTATAAAACCTATTATATCAGTTCGTTACACTACTGCTAAGAAAAACACAGTGGGAATAAATATGAACAATTTACTGAAAATTCCCACTTCCAGCATATCATCACTTATGGAAACAAAACAAACAGAAATTAACATGGCTCTTTTTAATGTAAGGGCATTAACAAACAAATCATTTTGTATTAATGATCTCATTAGTGATCATAACCTGGACTGTTTGTTTCTTACTGAGACATGGCTTAGCACAGATGCACCGGCCACACTGATTGAGACCTGTCCTCCCGACTTTACTTATTCATTTTCAACTAGAAATGGAAAAAGAGGGGGAGGGACTGCAGCAATCTACAGAGAATCCCTAAAGGGAAGGGATATAGACCTTGGTACATTTTCTACCTTTGAATATAATGCAATTATTTTAAACTTCCAGCCACGCCTTCTTGCAGTGACACTATACAGATCACCAAAATTACTTATATCTCCTTTCATAAAGGATTTCTCTGACATGCTATCTGTTATTCATATGAATTATGACAACTGTATTTTAACTGGGGATTTTAATATACATGTTGATAATTTGTCAGATATCAGAGCAAATGAATTCTTGGAACTGCTAGAATGTATGTCGTTTAAACAACATGTAAACATACCGACCCACAAACATGGTCACACATTGGATTTAGTCATAGCATATGGATTAAATATCAATATAACTTCTGTTGTTGATCTTGCACTATCCGATCATTTTTGTGTTTTCTTTAATAGTATTGATCCTTCTGTGCCTAATACAACTGAACGTATTGTTAAAAAACGTTTTATTACCTCTGAAGTAGCAGAAAATTTTACAATCCATTATATGACTTACAAAAATAATATTTTACCATCATCCTGTGATGTCTTAGTTGATGACTTTAATAAAAAATTGAGAACAGCCCTTGATGCAGTTGCTCCACTTAAAACAAAAAAGGACACTAATAATGAGGTCATTCCTTGGAAGACAGATTTGACCATGAAAATGAAAAGAAACTGTAGAAGGGCTGAACGAAGATGGCGAAAAACTAAATTAGAAATACACCTAAATATACTCACTGAAAATCTTAAAAACTATAACAGAGAAGTTCAAAAATCACGGCAAGCTTACTTTTCAAACCTTATAAATGAAAATATTAATAACCCGCGATTCTTATTTAGTACCATAGATTCACTAATAAATCACAAAATTGATTGCAGTTTTGCGTTACCAAGTTCCAAATGTGAAGAGCTTGCTGGCTACTTCAGAGATAAAGCTATAAATATTAGATCAGGAATCTGCTCGGCAAACAAAAATAAAAACAAGATGTTCCCTCCTTTACCTAGCGCATATAATACTATCCAGATGGAAAGGTTTACTTTGGTTGATGTTGAGACCTTGAGAAAGGTAGTAACAGAACTAAAACCATCCACTTGTTCTCTTGATCCAATTCCTACCTCTCTTTTTAAATCTATCTTTAATGTAATATCTAATGATACTCTTGAGATAGTAAATCACTCTCTACAGCTTGGCATTTTTCCGTGTGATCTTAAACTGGCCCTAGTGAAACCTGTACTAAAAAAAGGAAATTCAGATATCTTAACTCCTAGTAATTATAGACCCATCTCAAATCTTGCATTTTTGGGTAAAATATTAGAGAAAATAGTTTTTAATCAGCTAAGTATATTCTTAAATACACATTCAAAATTAGAGATGTTTCAGTCGGGTTTCAGAAAACATCATAGCACAGAGACCGCTCTTATTAAAGTAGTAAATTATATAAGAATAAACTTAGATAGAAATTGGCCTTCAGTTCTGGTGCTGCTGGACTTGAGCGCTGCGTTTGATACAGTGGATCACCAGATTCTCTTAAATAGACTACGCGAATATGTTGGCTTATCTGAAACCGTTTTAAATTGATTTTTATCATATCTTAGTGGTAGAACATCTGCAGTATCTATTAATAATACCTTGTCTGAACATTATGAGGTACATTGTGGAGTTCCTCAGGGGTCAATTTTAGGACCACTACTTTTTAATCTATATATGTTACCTCTCGGACGTATCATCAGGAGACATAGTATCTCTTTTCATGTTTCTGTCTGAGCGGACATCCCTTGGATAGACACTGGCTTTCAGCTGACCCCGGGGCCCAGCAGAAATACGTTCCCCAGTGAGCCTTTTAAGAAAGCGGTTATGCGATTCATTATCGCTTGGCGCTGCTCAAGTATAGTGATGTTCATCACACTCAGGTGTTGAGCAGAAATGCTCCTGAAGCTCAGTGAATTATCACATCTAGTGTTGAGCAGTGCTCCTGTCTTGTGTGTGCATGTCGCTTGCACCTACTGTGCTAAGTCAGGAGTAGAACAGGCCTTGATAGTTGCCCCTTTTTTGGCCCAACCAGATCTAGTTCCCTCGGCAGCCTTCCTGACTTCCCCTGAATACATTCAGGGACGGGGCATGATGGCACCCGCGTTCAAAGAACTGGACGGGGAGGTTCAGGTCGCTATTACAAGGATATGTGGTACTGACCATCACTTCTGCAAGCACCCCCTTAAGATAAGGCAGTTGTGCTTCGCTAGTTAGAAGTGGAACCTATTCGTTGAATGAGTCTTCTCTCCGTGAGGAGATCCTGAGAGCGTTCGGTCATTTCAGTGCTCTCTTTTCTGCAAGTTGGGTTGGAGTAGGCTGTTCCTTCACCCTCAATATGATACAAACATCATATGCAGAAGTATGGGAAGCACGTCCTGATCGTCAGGTTCCTGAGGGAGCAAGGGTCATCCCTGCGCCCCTCTTTATCCTCTTGGGCCTGTCTCTGGTGCTATTGCAATCAGAGACCGCCCCTGAGCCACTGCAGGCAGTGAGTTAAAATTCTGTTTTTTACAGTTCTCCTGCTCGCATGGTCTCTTCTAGAGGGTAGGGACTTGCTCGCTTTCGGTCAACGAATTGTGCCTGGAATTCGGGCCGGCTAACTCTCAATAGCTGAGACCCCGGCCTGGATATGTGCCCAAGGTTCCTACCTCTCCCTTAAAAGGACCAGGTGGTGAGCCTGCAAGCGCTGCCTGGAGGAGGCAGACCCAGCCCTGGCTTTCTCTGTCCGTCCGCTTCATTGCGGGGTTACGTGCACAGAACGCAAGCCATAGGACCTCAGTTCAGCTCTTATCTGTTAAGGAAATCAGCAGAGAGGGAAGGCTGTTTCCAAGCGAGGTTGGCTCAAATGCCTTCATCTTGGTGAAAGTCCTGAGATGCTCATGTCCACTTAGGTGGTGAGCTCCTCTTTAATGAGTGTGTGCTCCCGCTTAGGCGTTGACACAGAGTGCTTCGCTGACAGATATTCTAGAGTTGAGGGCTGGGCGACACCTTAGTCGAACCTCTGCTTCCCGTGGGCTCCCTTCACTTGAAGACAGTTTCACTGTAGCCCGGTTCGTTGTGTCGGCTTGCTGCACCATTCCCCTCCTATGGACTGGATACGTGCGCAATTCTTGCTCCAGTTGAGTTCCCCTTTTTAGCCGAACCCTGTCGAGTTCCTCCATACCCTTCGGCAACGGACATGGCGGAATGTCTGAAGCTAGGCCTATCACTCGTATGCACTGGTGGAACCTGTGTTAGGCTGGGTCCATATGCTGTGATCCCTACGGCAATCCCATATGTGTATTCTTCCACGGTACGGCTCCCTGCGGCGAGCCCGTGTCTTCCCTTGGCAGAGCCTGCTCTGCCGTCACTGTTCGGTTGAGTCTCCCCCCTGTTAGGCTGGAGTCATCCCAGTGACATTCCATATGTTGTATTGCCCGGTCATCCGCCCAGTTCATATGTGTATTCTCCACATTTTACCTCCCTTCGGGCAGGATGTGGCTTCTGCAGCGTCCCTTCCTTCCATGTTCAGGGAACGCTTTCCCAGTGGTCCTGTAGGAACAGCAGTGACTTCCCTGGCCTAAGCCCTGTCCTTTCCCCGCCTATTGCGGGGGGATCTGGAGGCTTTTGTCTAGGCGCTGGAAGGTGGCAGCACTAGATGGCATTTTTATTGGGATCCCAATCAGTCGACTCGTCGACTACGTCGAACGTGAACGACTGAAAGGGAACGTCTCGGTTACGTATGTAACCCTCGTTCCCTGAAGGAGGGAACGGAGACGTAGTCCCGTAGCCACTATTGCTGGACCACCGCTGACTCCGAGTTACGCTCGGCTCCTTAGCGAAAAACATCTAGTGCGTGCTTTCACTTCCGTATTTATACCCGCGGCGCGGGGGCGGAGTGTGTGATGCATTTCACGCACGCCAATTTCATTGGCTCGTTTTAATAGTACTCGAAGATGACGGTCTCTCTAAGCGTGATCCCAATCAGTCGACACGTCGACAACGTCTCCGTTCCCTCCTTCAAGGAACGAGGGTTACATACGTAACCGAGACGTTTTCTCTCTAACCGTTTTAAATCTAATTGGTGCAACAATTTCTAATGTACTAGAGAAAATCTGTATTCATCTGTTGGTTTGGGTTCACTGAACAGCTGAGAAAGATCAGGTATGCTATTTGAGAATCTATCTAAAGTGATTGGAAGGATTGTTCTGCCTGGTCAATAACGTGGCGCAACATGACAAATTTTCATGACTATACTAGACTCATTTAGACCGAAATAATCATTTGGTTTAAGCCAGGTTTCAGTAAGGCAAAGTACATCGAAGCTATTATCTGTGACAATTTCATTTACAATAACCGCCTTAGGTGTGAGCGATCTAATGTTTAGAAGACCTAGTTTTAGAAATTGTTTTTGTTCACTGATATTGAGATTTTGTGGTTTAATTACAATTAGATTTTTCCTAGATCCTACAGTAGATTTATTGTTTGGCCTCACTAAACGAGTAATAGACACAGTTTCTATATAATGTTCTACACTATGATATCAATTAAGTTGGGACAGCAAAGACTTTGATTTGGACTTTGACTTACTAGTCATATGGTGTGTAACGTCTTGGAGATGTTGTTTGACAGAACAGCCACTCTGAATCTGCTGGGGTGCAGGCCATCAGCACGGTAGAGCCTAGGTCGCTCCCAGAACAGATTCCAATTATTTACAAAGAGCAGTTTCTGTTCATTACACCATGACATTAACCATTCAATTAGTGCAAATAATCTACTGAACCTTTCCTGTCCTTGTCGGTACGTGGGAAGCGGTCCAGACACGATGATCGTTGCTTCAGGCGCTGTGCTGCTTACGTCTCGTTCAGGCTCCTGTAGTCCTTCTTCAGAACCTCCGTCTGCCGCAGCCTGATGTCGTTCACTCCCGCGTGCAGCACCACAGCTCCGACGCGCTCTTCACCGTTCAGGATCTCAGGAACCTGTGCAGCGACATCAAGAACACGAGCACCAGGAAAGCAGTGGGTGCGCACCTTACCTTTACCTGAGGTAGCGCGGACATGATGGACGATGGAACTGCCGATGATCACGGCGTCGTCGCGTTCCGACTCGCGAAGAGGGGAGAAGCGGTTCCGGGTGGAGATCTCGAAGACCGGGAGGGGCGGAGAGGTTCTTGCTCTGGTCCTGGCTCGTGTCTTCCGCTGTGGGATCACCCAGGGTCCATGGTGTTGTGTCGGTGCCGGAGTGAATGAAGCCAGGGATGATCGCGTCCTGGGTGCTTGGGTCCTGTGCAGAGAAATACACGGAGTAGACGAGGTTGGAGTCAAAAAGTTACTAACCACTGACTTGTGAGCATCGGCGCGTGATGTTTCAAGCGCTGATCGCCGATCTCGCAGCTCGGCTTGCCTCTCTAGTAGATCACGGATCTGCTTCTCCACGGACTCCAGCTCTAACTGCACCGAATGCAGCTCAAATGTGTCCTCACCTGCACTCAGAGGTAATGTTAGACACACATCCGATATATTCGCCATTATAACAGATGAACAGTAAATTAGTAGTGATACTACCAATATCACTACTAATTTCAGGACTGGAATCCTGGATAGAACCCGTATCCTTTCGCTACTTATTAGTTGGATACAAGTAGCGATATCAAAGCAATCCGGTTGTTTTTTATAATGAATAGTATCGAAGATATGTTCACATGCTGTAAAAATAGAAAATGCTTGTTTATAAATTAGTGTAAAGAAGAAAATAAAAGATTATGAATCAATTCGACGGAGCTCCAAACACAAACCGCGTGCGGCAACTTATAGTTTTTAACTTAAAGTCTCGTCCTCGGATGAGACGTTAAACCGAGGTCCTGACTCTCTGTGGTCATTAAAAATCCCAGGATGTCTTTCGAAAGAGTAGGGGTGTAACCCCGGCATCCTGGCCAAATTTGCCCAGTGGCCTCTGTCCATCATGGCCTCCTAATCATCCCCATGTATACTGATTGGCTTCATCACTCTGCCTCCTCTCCACCAGCAAGCTGGTGTGTGGTGGGCGTTCTGGCGCAGTATGGCTGCCGTCGCATCATCCAGGTGGATGCTGCACATTGGTGGTGGTTGAGGAGATTCCCCCCTTCCTTGTGAAGCGCTTTGAGTGCCTAGAAAAGCGCTATATAAATGTAATTAATTATTAACTTATTTAAAAAATAATTTAACTTATAGGTTTATTCTGACTGTTTTTTTTTTTTTTTTGCTTTGTGGTTTAAAGGCTCCTTCTGTTCAGGAAGTTTGTGATGAAAGCGTCCTCGTGTGTGTGATATACTTTTGTGTAAACCAAAAATAAATCTTGATTATTTTTCTATTTAATGAACCTGAGTGGTGCTTTGTCTATTTAAGGGTGGGTCATGTAACAAGACATTTAAAACTGCTGAAAACTCACAGATGTAAAAAATATATTGATGAATGTCGGTGACCAAACAGTTGATGGACCCCATTGACTTCCATACTAGGGAAAAAAATACTATGGATGTCAATGGCTACCAAACAGTTGATGGTAGCCATTGACATCCATAGTATTTTTTTCCCTAAATACTAGATATATGAAGAAATTCATACAGGTTTGAAACAAATTGAGGGTGTGTAAATGATGACAGAATTTTCATTTTGAAGTGAATTTATCCTTTTAAGATTTGTTTTGACTGGAATTACTGGAATAGGTAAACATTATATGATTTGTTCTCTGTGTTTCCATGTGCAGGTTTGTTTCTCATTATTGGAGCTGAGAGAGATCTTCATCTCCAGAACCCAGCTGTGTGTCTATGAAGAGAAATTAATCGTCCTGTTTTCAGTGATGAAACGGTGACCTCTGACCCCAGGTGTGTGTCTATGAAGAGTGACGGATTCATGTGTCATCCTCCTGCATTCAGTGATGAAACGGTGACCTCTGACCCCAGGTGTGTGTCTATGAAGAGTGACGGATTCATGTGTCATCCTCCTGCATTCAGTGATGAAGCAGTGACCTCTGACCCCAGCTGTGTGTCTATGAAGAGTGACGGATTCATGCGTCATCCTCCTCTATTCAGTGATGAAACGGTGACCTCTGACCCCAGCTGTGTGTCTATGAAGAGTGACGGATCCATGCGTCATCCTCCTGCATTCAGTGATGAAACGGTGACCTCTGACCCCAGCTGTGTGTCTATGAAGAGTGACGGATCCATGCGTCATCCTCCTGCATTCAGTGATGAAACGGTGACCTCTGACCCCAGCTGTGTGTCTATGAAGAGTGACGGATCCATGCGTCATCCTCCTGCATTCAGTGATGAAACGGTGACCTCTGACCCCAGCTGTGTGTCTATGAAGAGTGACGGATCCATGCGTCATCCTCCTGCATTCAGTGATGAAACGGTGACCTCTGACCCCAGCTGTGTGTCTATGAAGAGTGACGGATCCATGCGTCATCCTCCTGCATTCAGTGATGAAACGGTGACCTCTGACCCCAGCTGTGTGTCTATGAAGAGTGACGGATCCATGCGTCATCCTCCTGCATTCAGTGATGAAACGGCGACCTCTGACCCCAGCTGTGTGTCTATGAAGAGTGACGGATCCATGCGTCATCCTCCTGCATTCAGTGATGAAACGGTGACCTCTGACCCCAGCTGTGTGTCTATGAAGAGTGACGGATCCATGCGTCATCCTCCTGCATTCAGTGATGAAACGGTGACCTCTGACCCCAGGTGAGAGACAATCCAGTAATTCGTGGTTTTCAGTAGGGATGCACAATATTATTGGCACTACATCAGAATTGGCCGATAAAGGCTTAAAATATAACTACCAAAATCGGCCCATATGAAAAAATGATGCCGATGTGCCTTGCCGATATGATACTATGTTGATATGGGCCTGCAATAACTCACGTGTGCAAAGAGTGTTAGTGATAAGATCATGTCAGCAGTGTGTTCATTTTTTAAGTTACTTGCATGTATGATGATTAGATTAACAGTTTTTGATTGCTGCCTTGAATTTGTGAATGTGAGTACAGAAGGATGCGTCAGTTGTGCGATACCCGTCAAGAGTCACTCTCACTCTTTAGCGTGTGCAGCAGCCTCCAAAGCAGCAGAAGCTCCTCCCAGTCCTAGTGCCCGCCCGGTACATTATTTATCTAGTGTGGATGCTGTTGTTATACTAATAAAATGAAAAGTATAATACACAAATAACTTAGTTACTTCTGTTTCTGAATAAATAAAGCAGTAATTGCATAAATCACAAACTATCACTTGTAAATAAAATAATATTATATACAGTTTATTAAAATGTAATAAAATGTTATCAAATGGATGATGAAAATAACTTGAACTTGGGGGAAATGTGACAGACTTTATAATTGTTATTTTCAGAGCTTTTAATGTACTCTTATTATAAACCGTATACTTTATAAACTTTATTAACATTTATTTATCTTTAACAAGTAACATTTTGTTAAGAAGACCTTAAACTCTGAAACCAGAAAGAAAAAAAAAACACACAAATTTTGCTCAATACTAACTGGAATGAAAAATAATTTATTTATAATTCTTGCACAGGAGAGACTTGAGAGACTCACAGTAAAAGTATGTAATTGTATCGGCCAAAATGATTTGAAAAATATCGGCAAATCGGATAACGGCAAAAATCCAATATGACAGATGTCAAGTCAAGTCAGTCAAGTCATCTTCATTTATATAGCGCTTTTAACAATGAATTGTTTCAAAGCAGCTTTACAGAGATAAACATATAATTTAAGGTAACAGATTGTTTTGGCGTTATAGCGGTTCTTGAATAATGTTACTTCCAGCTAAAGTTAACTTTGATTGATTCACCTCCGTCGAAATGATCAGACTTTAAACACAAACCTGTGATTAACGCTGACGGCTCAAGTACTGCGGAGCTAAACCATTTAGTGCTTTGTAGGTAATCAACAATATTTTAAAATATATACGATGTTTAATAGGGAGCCAATGCAGTGTTGACAGAACCGGGCTAATATGGTCATATTTCCTGGTTCTGGTAAGAACTCGAGCTGCGGCGTTTTGAACTAGCTGTAGTTTGTTTATTAAGCGTGCAGGGCAACCACCCAGTAGAGCATTACAATAATCTAGACTTGAGGTCATGAACGCATGGACTAATTGTTCCGCATTTCCCAATGAGAGCATATGGCGTAATTTAGATATATTTTTAAGATGGAAAAATGCAGTTTTACAGATACTAGACACGTGGCTTTCAAAAGAAAGGTTGGTATCAAATAGCACACCCAGGTTCCTAACCGACGACGAAGATTTGACAGAGCAGCCATTAAGTGTTAGACAGTATTCTGGGTTATTACGTGTGGAAGTTTTTTGTCCAATAATTAGAATCTCTGTCTTTTCAGAATTTAGTAGTAGGAAATTACTAGTCATCCAATTTTTTATATCAGCTATGCATTCTTTATCAATAATCTTCCTAATCAGTTTCATCATCTCAGCATCCCAGATAGCTTAGAAGAACTCGATATTGCAACAGAAACGTTTAACTCTCTCTTTTCCAGCACTTTAGACGCAGTTGCTCCGTTACGCTTAAAGAAGATTAAAGAAAATAGTCCAACGCCCTGGTACAGCGAGCACACTCAGGCCCTAAAGAGAGCAGCCAGAAAAATGGAGCGCAACTGGAAGAAATAACGTATGTTCTAATTTATATTAGATCTAGGTCTAACGTATTTATAACACGGAGTCGGCTTTGCAGCCTTGGCTAAATGTAATTTACATGAGACTAGATAATGATCTGAGATGTCATCGCTCTGCTGCAGAATTTCAACACCATCAATATCTATTCCATGTGATAATATTAGATCTAGAGTATGATTACGACAATGAGTAGGTCCTGACATGTGTTGTCTAACTCCAATTGAGTTTACAATGTCTTTAAATGCCAATCCCAAAGCATCTTTTTCATTATCTACATGTATATTAAAATCACCAACAATTAGTACTTTATCTGCAGCCAATACTAAATCTGATAGAAAGTCCGCAAATTCTTTGATAAAATCTTTATGGTGCCCTGGTGGCCTGTACACAGTAGCCAGCAGAATTCTCAAATGTGATTTATCGTTTACACTATATATTTTTACATTAAGCACCAATACTTCAAAAGAAGTATATTTAAAGCTACATTTCTTAGTGGTTTTGAAAATATTACTATAAATTACAGCAACACCTCCCCCTTTGCCTTTCAGACGAGGTTCATTTTTATAACTGTAATCTTGTGGGGTTGACTCATTTAAAATAATGTAATCGTTTGGTTTTAGCCAGGTTTCTGTCAAACACAGCATATCAAGATTATAATCTGAAATCATATCATTAACAATAAGAGATTTTGAAGTAAGGGATCGAATATTCAGCAACCCAAGCTTTATCATTTGCTCATCTGTATTATATCTGTTTTTTATTTGTTGAACATCAATAAAATTTTTAACCTGACGTTTTTTGGATTTCCAAATTCGGGTAACAGACACAGTCTCTATATGATGATATCTAGGTGAAAGAGGCTCTATGTGATGGGATTTATCTGACCTTGGTGACGTGAGGCCGCTAGCAGACGGTCGGTTTAGCCAGTCTGTCTGCTTCCTGACCTGAGCCCCAGATTGTCATGTTTTAGCTCTAAGACTATGAGCCAAATTACTAGAGAGAAGAGCAGCACCAGCCCAGGAGGGATGGATACCATCTCTTTTCAACAGATCAGGCTTGCCCCAAAAACTTTTCCAATTGTCTATGAATTTTATATTATTCTGCGGACACCACTTCGACAGCCAACCATTCAGTGAGGCCAATCGGCTAACTATCTCATCACTCCTGCGTACAGGAAGGGGGCCAGAGCAAATAACAGTGCCTGACATCGTACTTGCGAGTTAACACACCTCTTTAATATTAATTTTGGTGATCTCCGACTGGCGGAGTCGAACATCATTAGTGCCGACATGAATAATGATCTTAGAGAATTTACGATTAGCATTAGCCAGCACTTTTAAATTTGCTTTGATGTCAGCCGCTCTGGCTCCCGGCAAACATGTGACTATGGTGGCTGGTGTCTCTATTTTCACGTTCCGTGTGATCGAATCACCAATTACCAGGGCACAATCAACAGAATTTTCAGTGGGTGTTTCACTGAGTGGGGCAAATCGATTTGTTATGGGAATCGGAACGGAAGAGTGGTTCTTTGATCCGCGACTAGAGCGGTGATCTCTCACAGTAACCCATCTGCCCTGCTGCACGGGCTCTACTTCAGCCGGAACCGAATCATGTAAAGAGTTCACTATGCTAGGCGCATCCAAAACACTATCTAAAGCTCTAGCATTCTTACCATCCTCAATTTAAGTTTGGATGCGTGTCTCTAGTTCTGAAATCTTCTCCGTCAGCCTGACTGTCTCCTTGCATTTATCACATATAAATCCTATATTGCCATCGGAGAAGGCTATACTAAACATATGACATGTGACACAGGTGACAATAACAGGACAAGAAGACATTACTCACCGTGTTTGTTGACTGATTTCTTACTTACCTGGACTTTATGAACTCAAAGGCGCGGGCGCGCGAGAGAAAATAAATATATAAATGAGCGCACGGGTGGCGCGTTAGCAGGCTAACGTTAGCGAGTTACTAGCGTGCTGTGTTAACAATAACGGAAGCTAGAGATGTAAGGTTAATCTGAGATGTTGGGTTAGCTGTATTTAGTAGTATAAACAACTATATAGTAAATGATGGCTCAAAACATAAAGAAATACGAGGCTCAGGCGGAGCTTACAACCTCGAAGCAAACAAACACACAGCAGGCAGCGAGGCAGACAGGAGCAATCGATCAGCGAATCGATGTCCATCTCAAAAGAAGAAAAGCTAAAATATCTGACCAAAAGGCAAGTTTTGTACACTTGTGAATGTGATCCTTAGACAGCACCTGCTGCAGTATTTCAATCACTAAAAAAATTGGGACGTTCTAAAATGCTTGACGTAAAAAACACTTAAAGCTCCTTAATGTACTAAAACAGTGATATTAACTCTCTGGGGTCTGACGTGTTTTTGGGGCCCTTGAGAAGTTTTGACATGCCCTGACATTTGTGCTTATTTCAGCTACTTATAACATACTATTGGCCAACATGTAATTTTGCTGTATTCAGCACAAACTCTGCTACAATAATATGTGAGCAATATGGATACATTTTTGCATTTTTTAGAAAATAAAGATTATGCATAGTTAGTAGGGATGCACGATATTGGATTTTGGCCGATATTCGATATGCCGACATTTTCAAACTAATTTTGCCCGATGCCGATACCGATATATTTGCATTTTTTTTAAGTGCAAAAAAAGCTTATTAAAGCTTCTATTAAAGTTCTCAGTCAAGAGCAGTCAGTGATTTCCTCTTTGTGTTTTGTTGTTTTATTAACATTAAAGGGATAGTTCTCCCAAAATTTTTAATTGTTATCATTTACTCTCTCAGCAACATGACATCATGACTTTTGCATAAACATACACGCCACTTGACTTGTCTATACGCATTTTGAGCTATCCGCGTGTATGTCCACGGCGAAACGAACCGTCATCTTTTGCGTGTATGTCTACGCCGTTAGATGTCCGAGCGAAACGAAGCAAAATGTAGATCTACATCTGGGGAGCGATATTTCTTTTCCTAGGATGGTAGGGGAAGACTCATAAATGGTATTAACCCCAGTGACGGGTTGGTTTAGGGACGGGGTTGGGGTAGGTCATATATTTATATATACAGTAATGTAACGTTAAGTCAACGGCGTTGATAAACACGCTGAAAAGCGATTATGCGTGTTGATAGCACGCCAAAAATGGAAATACGAATTGGCGTGTCATACATACGCCATTTCATGAGATCAGTCTGCTCTCAGGTTGTTTTAAACCCAAATAAATGTCTTTCTTCTGTTGAAAATAAAAGTTATTTGGAAGAATGTGGCTAACCAAACAGTTGCTGTACTCCAGTAACTTCCATAGTATATTTAAGCACAAGAAAGAAATTAATACAGGTTTGGAACAACATTAGAGTGAGTAAACAATGACAGCATTTTTATTTCTGGGTGCAGTATCTCTTTAAGGACAAGCGGCAGCATATTATTACTGTCTCTTTAAGAACTGCACGCGACGCGTCTAATATACACGCATTTGACAAGCAGATTTTCTCTGTTTGCTTTCACTTTAGACCTAACCAACTTTATGTAAACCTTGTGTGTATTTGACAGTATCAGTGCAATAAGACTCGAAAGATTAGTCCAGTATGCAGGCGCTGTGACAGGCTTTTAGTTCCTGTGAGCGTCGGGTGTAACGCGCTCAGAAAAGCGGATGTTAGAAAAGCGCATCAGCACGTGAATGACATGTTTAACTAGCAAGACTTTGAAGCACATGCAAATAATACACTTTTGTGAATTGCAGTGTCCCGTGACCGTGAGTGTAACTCTACCTCTGCGTTTACATGTAATGTGAATGTACGTCGCGTTGTATAGTATGTTGACATGAAGGCGCCAGAATTAAACTGATAGAATGCACGATACTATGATTTTTCTTCAAAAGCAGATCGTGGAGACATTTTAATCGTCCACAATCAAAAACCGTGAGACGCACACCCCTAGTTGGAAGTTTAAGTTGCTGGCGCTCATGCTTCGTGCGCATAGGAAACACGCCACCCTATCGGCAAGGCTCATCGGCAGTAATATTCATATCTGGCAATGCCGATGATGGTCATTTTAAGCATTTATCGGCCGATACCGATGTTGTCCCGATATCATCGTTCATCCCTAATGGTTAGTAAGTTTTGGGGGAAAAAATGTCATCGCAATAAGGCAATAAAACACATACTGAATAGTTGTTCACAAAACTTTTGAGTTATCAATCTTGTAGGCTAGAATTTTTACTCAAAAAGATGTGAAAATCATTCTGACCACTCATTCACAAACATTATGAATGAGTTTTCAAACATTTTATTGTAATTCCTCTGGTGGAGGAACTAAATGTTGTGCCTCACAGGACCACAGTGCTACATATATAAACATACTGTATACAGTACAGGTCAAAAGTTTGGAAACATTACTATTTTTAATGTTTTTAAAATAAGTCTCTTCTGATCAAGTCTGCATTTATTTGATCAAAAAGCAGAAAAATACTGTAATATTGTGAAATATTATATAAATTTTATAATAGTGGTTTTCTAATTTTATATACTTTAAAATATAGTTTAAAGGGTTAGTTCACCCAAAATTGAAAATGATGTCATTAATGACTCACCCTCATGTCGCTCCAAGCCCGTAAGACCTTCGGGACACAGTTTAAGATATTTTAGATTTAGTCCGAGAGCTTTCTGTCCCTCCATTGTAAATGTGTGTACGGTATACTGTCCTTGTCCAGAAAGGAAATAAAGACATCATCAAAGTAGTCCATGTGACATCAGTGGGTTAGTTAGAGTGTGTTGAAGCATCGAAAATACATTTTGGTCCAAAAATAACAAAAACTAGGACTTTATTCAGCATTGTATTGTGTTCCGGTTCTGTTGTGGATCCGCGTTCAGTGCCGCCGCTGACGTAAGACGCTGCTGACGTGTGTGTGTGTGTGTGTGTGTGTGTGTGTGTGTGTTCTGGTTCTGTTGTGGATCCGCGTTCAGTGCCGCCGCTGACGTAAGACGCTGCTGACGTGTGTCTGGTGTGTGTGTGTGTGTGTGTGTATTCGGCATCGCTTCGCTTTGAAAAGTTCAAGGCAAAAAGGGAAGAGATATTGATACTTAGTGTAATACATGAATGCTGTAATACATGAATGTTGAATGCTGAATGGAGAATGACTGACAGCCGCAACGGAGGGAAGAGTTTACGTGAACTTGAATTTAACGATTTAAATATTCATCTGTACCTCACATTAAACTATGGAATGGTTTCAGAAAACTTGTATATATTACACGAAAACATTATGGTGCTTTATAATATTTTCGTGCCATTTGTGTCGTATAACAATAACACAGAATAGTATACGAACAATATCGGATTTGGATCGGGTCTCGCCTGGCCGATACCCAATGCGAGAAAAAATGGCAGTATCTGAGAGATACCAATATGGAGTATCGGATCGGCACACTCCTAATAAACAGCAAAGAAAGATAGAAAATTTAGAAAATTAAAAACAAAGCTATACGGAGCTACAAACACAATCTACTCAGGCAAACAGAAAACTGCTGTGCCCATCAGAGTCTCAAATTTGTTCACCTCAAATCTGTAGACAAACGTTAAGTGATGGAAAATGACGTTTGATCCTAGTAGTGTAACTCTGATTTAAAATGTGGGTGGGACCAGTGGGTGTGTGGGTGTGTGTGTGTGTGTGTGTGGGGGGGATGGGGGGGTGCTAATACAATGCTTTATCAGATATATATACAATATATGTATGTATGCATGTATGTTTGTGTAAGCCCGGCTCAATCGACCCAATGGAGGCATCCGATCAGCTGGTGTAGGTCTCTGCGCGTTACTGTCTTTCCACGTGGCAAAGTAATTTGATTAAATGAAATACATTTTCTCAATTGTAATTACCTCGTTAATTCATCTGACTCCATAAATGAAAAAGGTTTTAATGATATCTGTGCATCATTAAATGTTAGTGAATGTTTGATTTTTCTTTTTAACTCTTTACCTAAAACACTGTCAGAGCCAGTTGGAATAAAATCAAATATTTACAATTTATTACGTCAGGAAAATGTATCATGCCAATTTCATAATCAGTTCAAAGATAATAGATACAAAACATCAAATGCTCTGGAATAAGACATTTTCTCGGACATTAGAAAATACATAATGCGAAGTGTTTTGCCTGCACTCCGCATCAAGGGCTAATTTGAGTTACAAATCACCCCGAACCTCTCGCTGCATTTCATTATATAGACAGACCAAGGCAGAAACCTCTTTTCAAATGTAAATGTAGTGGCGATCGTACCACAAAAAAAATGAGGGAATTTGAAGTCGTCTCCAACGCGTAATGGTGCAAAAAATCAGATCTCCCATGGCATTCGATCAACACTTTATTTATCAAAATAAAGTTATTTATTTATCAAAATAAAGTTACTTACAAAACACTGCTGCATAACCACTGTGATTGCCTGCCTATGCCCCCTGGTGTGCAAGTGGAAAAGCGTCACCCCTATTCAACTTACCACCAACAAAAAAACATATAACACACATCAAAATTGGCTACAACACACCGGCTCCTAATTGTTACTCTATAATAACATAACAATTAAACACCATACAAACAATGGAGCCAATAAAATATCACATTTGTGCTTTCAGTTCATAATGTCCATGTATACATACATATGTCTAATACACCAGTCGTTATCCAGCTTCTTGCAGAAGACAATTCTTTGTGACTGGTCTCTCCAGAATATTGCATTTGGTCTGGACTTTAACAGACCGCACAAGTCCTTGTGAGTCAGGAAAGGTCTGCAGTACCTTTCCTAACAACCAGGATCCGCAAGGGATAGTAGAGTCCGCCACAATGACTATGTCTCCAATGATTAAGCTTCTCTTGTCCTTGGACCACCGTTGTCATTCCTGTAACAGAGGTAAGTACTCCCGGATCCATCTGTGCCAGAAGAGATCCGATAAGAACTGAACTTGCCTCCAACGTCGTTTCGTGTATAAATCACTCTTCTCGAAAAGCCCAGGTGGGAGTGCAGGTTTGCCTTTCAACAGGAGGATGTGATTTGGAGTCAAGGGTTCCAGATCGTTAGGATCATTTGACACTTTGGTGATGGGACGGTCATTTAATATGGCTTCCACCTCACATAGAAGAGTTTGTAACCCCTCATCATCCACACTTTGCTGAGTTCAGCACCTGTCTGACCATGCGAATGATTCGTTCCCATGTTCCGCCATGATGTGATGCAGCAGGAGTGTTGAAGCTCCATTTCACTCCTGACTGAAGTAATGCATTTTGATATTTTTGGTGATTAAGAGCAGACAGAGCCTCTCTCAGCTCACGTTCTGTTCCTACGAAATTAGTTCTGTTGTCTGATCTGATGTGCGATACCTGGCCTCTTCAGGATATAAATCTGCGCAGTGCATTGATCCAAGAACTGGTATCTAATGAATATGCCATTTCCACTGCCCTGCTGGCCATGCAGATGAAGATAACACCATAGCGGAAGCTGCGGCCTCTCTTCACTTCAAAAGGCCCAAAGTAATTAACACCCACATTTTTTAATGGTGGGAGGTCAGGTTGAAGTCTGTCTTTCGGCAAATCTGCCATCTTTTGTTCACCCAGTTTTCCTCTAAAACGTCTACAAATGACGCAGGATGAGAGAAGTTTTCTAGCAGCAGCATTTGCACTGGTGATCCAATACCGCTGACGAAGTCTAGAAAGCAGGTGATTTCTTCCATAATGTCCTAACTGCTCATGAATGTGGCGAATAATGAGAGTGGAGATATGTTGGTCTTTAGCCAAAATGACTGGATGTTTCATGCCCTCAGGCATTGCTGCTTTACTGAGCCTTCCACCCTGAGCCCTTTTTCTAACACTGGGTCAAGTTTGTAAATATGGCTGCTTTTCTTCAGTCCAGATGTTCCCCCTTTCAAAACCCCCTTTCAATGATTTCATCATTGAACTTGTCTAGCTGACAGAATTGAATGATGACACTTTCAGCAGTTTCAAGATCTTCAGGGGACATTATTTGACCAGTCAGTGTGGTTCTGAATCTTTGCATCTCTTTTTCCACTTTGTTCTTTTGTTGAGTTATATCAAGTCCACTGCTGGACACAGAAGCTTGGATTTCTTTTCTCTTCTGACTCATCAGCAGCAACATCTTTCTCACCTATAGAAAAGAAGCAACTGAGATCTTTAGCCGTTTTCAATGAAGAGAAATAAGTTATCAACTGGTTTGTTGCATTATGTGTATCTGTGTTGACACTGTTTGTTACATTTAAGACATCTTTAATGACTACAGCATTTACTGTAGCCTCTCATTTGACCTCTGGGTCATCACTGCTGATAGAGACAGAATCCACAATGTTAACAGGCCATTTCCTTTCATTCTTGAGAAGAAAATCTGGGCCATGGATCCATCTGCTGCTTGTGAGCAGGTACTCAATTTTCACCCCACGTGAAGCCTCATCAGCAGGATTCTGCTTTGTATCGACATACCTCCATTGTGAGACAGCAGTGGGTTCTCTTATTGTGGAGATCCTATTGGCCACAAAGGTATGAAAATGCTTTGTTTCATTCCTAACGTACTTTAGCACAGTTGTGCTGTCACTCCAAAAGGTTGAATTTTCCAACTCTAGCTGCAATTTTCAACATTCTATCAATTCGAACTTCAAGCACAGCAGCGGTTAGTTCACCCTTGGGATTGTCACTTTCTTTAACCCTCTGGGGTCTAAGGTGTTTTTGGGGTCCTTGAGATGTTTTGACATGCCCTGACATTTGTGCTTTTTTCAGTTGCTTATAAACATATTAATGGCACAGGTGAAATTACACTATATTTAGCACAAACAGGGCTACCATAATATGTGAGCAACATGCAGGTACATGTTTGTATTTTTGAGAGAATATTGTTTATGCATGGTTATTGAAAAAACTAAAAATTAAAGTTTCTGAAATAAGGCCACAAAACACATACTAAATAGCTGTCCACAAGACTTTTGACTAATGGATGTTGTTGCCTAGAGTTTTTACTTCAAAATGATCTGAAAATCATCCTGCCTAATCATTCACATAAAACAATAGATTGTTTTAAATTGTGAAAAACATTTTTTTTTGGAAAGGCAATATGCGTGAACGGCCCAACCCCTTTTCATGAATAATTAGGTGGTTCACACATGAGAAGACAAAGACTCGCATAATAATGAGCCTTTCATTCAGGTGTGTCACACAAGAAAGAATGCAAGGACTATATATATATATATATATATATATATATATATATATACATACATACACACACACACAGACACACACACAAACACACACACACACACACATATATATATATATATATATATATATATATATAATCAAAATATAAATGAAAGTCAAAAGCACATTTTTAGTCATACCTGGAAACAAATCCTGTTCAAATACACTGTAAAACCTAATAGTAATACTTACTCAATTAAATTGAGTTCACTGCACTCAAATAATAGCAAAATTGAGGTGGCTTGAGTGACTGAAAGTTATAGGACATTTCTAGATCCCAGACTGATAATTGAATAATAATTGTATAGTTAAGTTAATTAATCATCAATTAAGTGATGATTGCTCATTAGTGATTAACACCTGCTGTTAACAAGCAGAATCACTGAAGGAAAGATAAACACAAGAAATACAAGGTTTAAGGTCACCATGATGGAGATCAGCGTTTGCTTTAGTTGGGCTCTTGAACCTTGACGTTTGAGTACAAGTTTTTCTTTGGCTGCTTTAATTGAGTGTGTATGATACATTTGTTATTGCACAAAATTCAAGGAAAAGTATGGTCTAGTGATGATGGTCGAGGTTTGATAATGACAATAATCCCTTAATGACTTAATTCACTGATCTCATTCAGAGTCTAATCTCTGATTATATTATTAGTTGTATTTAAAACTAAGATTCTACAACATAAGAACTAGCAATGTTATGAGTACCAGATAGTATGAAGGATTTTACAGAAAATGTAATTAATTACCAAAACTAACACCGATATCAAGAATCAGCATATGAATCTCAACAATGGTGACCATTAAAAAATGATTAATACAGCAATGCATGCTAGGTACTACCATAATACAAACCTTATCCATGGCTCCCAGCATGCATTGCAGCATGAATGGTCACCATTGTTGAGATTCATATACTGATTCTTGATATCTCTAAGTCAGCATGATACCATAGAGGTTTTTAAAATCTAATTGTAACAACAATGGGCCTTACAGCAGATTCACAGTTCTTTTATAATGAATAATACAAGTTATATATCACCTGCTTAATCAGAGATTATTCTCTAGAAAAGATCAGAGAATCAAGACACCAAATGATGATTCATCATTCCATAAATCATCATAAAAACACAAGTACATGCTCAAATTTCCTTTTGGCTTTTGTGCCATAACAAATGTGTTATATAAACACTGAGTTACAGCAGCCATAGGAAAAACTGGTGTTATAAAGTCAAGGGTCAAGAGCCCAACTAAAGCAAACACTGACCACTATCATGGTGTCTTTAAATGAAACTCAATAAATCCTCTTCATCTAAACCTCTGTTCATTCACAAGAACAACTTCTGTAGACGCATGATAAAAGTCAAACTGGTTAGTAATAAGTGAAGCTGGTAATGCTGTTTGTGGAGTTGTTCAATCCTCCTCTGCTGAGATCTTCAGAGATTTAAACAAATTTTATCTCCAGTTGATTTAATCTAATATTGTGGTTGGAAGTCAGTTGTAGTTCTTGTGTTTCTTTCCTTCAGTGATTCTGCTTGTTAACAGCAGGTGTTCATCATTAATGCTCAACAATCACTTAATGAATCACTTAATGAATCACTTAATTTCTTGTCTGCAATATCTACTTTTATTGAACTCAACTGAAATAATTTCAGAGTACTCACAACTATTGTTTTTTATAAACTTAAATGTATTGAGGCAATCGGTTTCCTCAAATGAAATGAGTAGCTTAACTCATTGGATTTGACTTTGTGTGTGATATTGTGAGCTAGCCGTAACTGCAAGTGCTCTGAGTTCATTTAAAGTTTGTCATTTCACTGTTTTTACTCAATAAAAATAAAATGAAGTTTCAGCTATATACAGTATTAAATGCAGTGTAAAGTTTAATTGTGTTTTAAGAAATATTATTGTTTTAGTGAACTCGATTAAAATAAGTTCAGAGTACTCATAACTATTGATTTTTATAAACTTAAATGAATTGAGGCAATCGGTTTCCTCAAATGAAATGAGTTAGCTTAACTTGTTAGGTTTTACAGTGTAGGTTATATGGGCCATTCTACAGAATTGGTTCAAAGTTAGAGTTGGAAACATCTTGAAAAGAAAATTCTCCTTTTCCATAAATGTCTTTATAAAGTTTTTTTTTTTTTAAGTAGGCCAATACATTTTATCATACATATTTCAAAGTTAAAGATTCATTATTTTGATATAGCTTGCATGGGAACAAACATTATAACAGTTGATTAGTTTATTTTTGACAAAACATACTATATATTTAACATATGAGCAGAAAATGTCTAACAAAACTTATTTGATGTCTATTTTATAGTAAAAACTTTATAATCTATCCAAAACTAGTCAACGAAATGTTGTCATTACAGACACTATTCTATATCGCGATTAGAACAAAACTCAGTAGGCTATAGCAATATAGTTTGGATGTGTTCATGTAAAAATAACGTTTACTAATGTAGGAGCGAGAGTGAATGAACGCACAGATGCGATGTACATAGTAACATCGCGCACGCGTCTGTGCCATTCATTCATTCACACACAGACACGCAATTCATATTTAAACAGTCTTTGTGCAGTTTACAGACACTATTCAATAACGCGATTATAACAAAGCACTTAAGAATAAATTACTTACTACATCAGCTGAATCCGTGCTCCTCGAAATGAAACTACCAGCACTTGAGGTAACTTTTCCAGGATTATTACGATAGTATTATTCCTCACAGCGCAGCAAGACGAGGTAAAGTACAAGATTCTTATTAAACTGGATGTTTTATCCAGCTGATGTGGGGGTTTTCATGGCTTGCCTCAACATTTGCGTTTGAATAGTGCGCGCTCTCCGTGGGCGTGGTCAGATTAACCCTCTGGGGACCAGAAACGCGCCGGCGCGTTTTGCTCGTTTTTTTTTTCACATAGCAGAAAAATAGACTTAAAGTACTACCATCATTTCTGTTCATATAGAGTTAAGAAATATGAAAAAATAATCTGGTAAATGTCTACTTTTTTATGTGCCCACATACAATCGAAATAAAATATTGTGCTTTTGTAAAATAAAGAAAATAAACAGGGTGTGCCTTCTGCCTCTCAGTCACCGTGAACTTTTTTTCTGGAGCACGTCTCTAATCTTCAACAAAACTCAGCTAATACTATTCACCCAGCCATAAGCAATATATCTTTTAAATCATTTGAGTTTGTACTTTTAAATGATCCGATTCAAAACTAAAATTAATATTCTCCGTTTATGTCATCTATATAAAAAGAGAGACGTGTCAGCCCGTCTCATTATCGTTCTCGAGCTGATTATCTCTGGTAATGTGACACGCCCACGGAGAGCACGCGCTATTCAAACGCAAATATGTGAAGCAACACATTGAGATGCGTTAACGCCCATAAACTCTGAAAACACACATTATTTTTTTGTCAGATTAATCTACTGTCGTCTTGCGCGGCTATATGAGGAACAATCCTGGGACATTTACCACTGGGTTTATTTTCACTTCGAGGATGAACAGATTCAGCTGAGAAGTAAGTGTTTTTTGCAAGTGCTTTGTTCTAATCGCGATATAGAATAACGTAGTGTCTGTAAACGGAAAAATAGCATACTGTTAAATGTGAATCATGTTTGTGTGTGTGTGTGTGTGTGTGTGTGTGAATGAATGAATGAATGAACGCACAGATACGCACTGTTACAGACTAAATAACAGACAACATTTCGTTGACTCATTTTGGATAAAGTTTTTACTCTAAAATAGACATCAAATAAGCTTTTTTTAGGAGTTTCTGCTCATATGTTAAATATATAGTATGTTTTGTCAATAAACTAATCAACTAAGATGTTATAGTGTTTGTTCAAGCTATATCAAAATAATGAATCCTCAACTTTGAAATATGTATGATCAAACTAAGACATTTATGGAGAAAGACAATTTTCTTTTCAAGATGTTTCCAACTCTAACTTTGAACTTTGAACTGAAATAAAACCATGTCTATATGGTGAAGGGTGTGTGATAGAAGTGTCCAGACGTATGCACCCTGTATTTTCCTTATATAAATCCAAACAATCTAAAAGCCATTCTTTTTTAAATCTCCTCATTCTTTGTGCAAGGCTCCTGTAATGATATGGCCTGATAGCACCTAATAGGGCCATTATGGGGAGGGTCTTTGTCTTTCTCAGGTGTGGAATGCCACACATATTAATGAGAGATCACGCCTCCTGCATAAAGCTTTCTCAAACAAAACACGTCATTCAAAATGTAAAAGACTTTATTGACTTATCTGAATGAGTAGTCAGGATGATTCTCACATAGTTTTGGAGCAAATATTCTAGGCTATGTGATACAATTTTCAAAAGTCTTGTGAAGAAATAATCAATATGTGTTTTGTGGTCTTATTTCAGCAACTTTCATTTTTATTTTTTTTCAATAACCACACATAAAGATTATTCTATTAAAAATACAAACATGTACATACATGTTGCTCAGATATCATGGTAGCCAAGTTTGTGCCATATAGAGTGAATTTACACCTTTGCCATTAACATGTTTATAAATAACTGAAAAAAGCACAAATGTCAGTGCATGTCAAAACATCCCAAGGGCCCCAAAAACACTCTGGTCCCCAGAGGGTTAACACGTAATAAACTATAATGAGCTGAAAGGAAAAAGACTGACATCTCTCTCTTTTCATACAGATTACATAAACTGAGAATATTTGTTTTTTATATAAATTACTTCATTTGAAAGAAGAGAATTTCAGCTTCATAAAGATAAATCTTTCGTTTCTCTGTGACAAGTATTGACTGAGTTACAGTTCATTTTCGGACGCGTTTCAGAATGGACTTCACTGACGGAGAGAAGGCAAAATTCGCATCATGTTAATTTTTCTTTATTTGACAAAAAGCAGAACACTTTGTTTTTATTGTGAGTTTACACAAAAAAATAGACACTTAACAGGATCGAATGATGTATAACACTTCTATGTAAGATCAAAATCAGCAGAGTATTTTGAGTCTCTTTTTGTCACGAAACACACACGGGAAAGATAGATCCAGTTGCAGTATTTAATGTAATCCTATTCGTAGTCATCCAGGCAAGGTCAAAGTCCATATATCAATCCAAAATACAAAACAACAATAAACAAAACATGAAACAGACTAGAAGGACAGACCTCAGAAGTGTGGTGACAATTAGTGACGACTCCGTGACAAGGACTAAAACAGACAGGGTATTTATACACAGAAACTAAACAATGCAATAAGAAACAGCTGCGTGCAATGATGAGTGATGAGGACAGACAAAGGATCGGGGGAAATGCAGTTCCAGAATGAACGGTGACAGTAAGGGAGAGAGACCTCTAGTGGAACACCCAGGGAAACACAAACCAGACACTTCTACACTTTTGCACTTATAAGAAAAAAAGTGAGCTAAATGTGCTGAGCTTTGTTAGATCTTCTAGCCACTCCACCCACTGTAGTTGGTAATTTTGGGAAATGTGATCATCCCAACCACAGCTAAACCTACAGAGATTTTGCAGCATCAACTTGGCAGGTAAGGGTGCTAAAAATCCAATGGGATCGTACACTGAGCTTATTACAGACAAGATACCTCGTCTTGTCAGTGGTCTTTCCTGAACTGCCATTTTGAACCTGAAGGTGTCAGTTTCTGCACACCATTGCAGTCCAAGTGTTCTCTCGACAGGGAGATTGTCTCTGTCGAGATTCAATTGTTTCACTTCCTTGGCTCTTTTTTCCATATCAATAGATTCCAACACTAACCTGCTGTTGCAAATCCATTTCACCAGCTGAAACCCCCCCAACTGCCATACAGTTGTCAGGTCTCTCACCAGGGCCATGGCCTCTGCTTCTGAAGGCAGGGACTTCAAGCAGTCATCCACGTAGAAATTGTGCTTGATTGTGTCCGTCACGTGTACTGGAAACTTTGCCCTGTTGTCCTCAGCAGTTTTTCTTAGGGCGAAACTGGCACAGCTGGGTGATGATATTGCACTGAATAGATGAAAAAAATCATTCTGTATTCAGTGAGATGTTGTGTTAATTCACCAGTTAGCCACCACAAGAAGCGAAGAAAATCTACATCCTGTTTTGTCACTTTAACTTGATGATACATCACCTGGATATCAGCCATCACTGCTACAACTTCTTGACGAAAACTTGTCAGAACTGCAAGCAATGAATTCGTCAAATCAGGTCCCTGAAGTAGCTGACCGTTGAGCGACATCCCCTTGAAGCTTGCACTGCAGTCAAATACTTCCCTAAAGGTTCCCTTTTTTGTATGGTACACACCATGATGCGGGATGTACCAGACTTTTCCTTCTTTTCCTTTCAGTTTATTTTCTGGCACCTTTTCTGCATATCCTTTATTTATGACATCACTGAGAAAGTGAGTGTATTCTTCTTTAAAGGTAGCATTTTTCTTAAATTTCCTTTTCAAACAGAGGGCCCTTTGTTCAGCAATATGACGGTTGTTAGGCATGGTAACATTTTCCTCCCTGAAAGGTAATCTCATGCAGTAATGACCGTTGCTGAGTTCAGCTGAACTGTTCATGATTTCCATAAACTTGAAATCTTTTCTGGACATTTCTAGCTTTTCCTCTGTTGATTTCTCATTAAAGTCATAGTTGTATTGCTTCACCAACAGTTCCTCTATGTTAGCAATAGATATTCGGTTGACTGTAATGGTAAGATAGATGCTCCCAGTCTCATTGCCTCCTCTCAGTGGTCCATTGATAACCCATCCCAATAGGGTTCTGACAGCATAAGGTCCTCCATTATGCTGGAATGCATAGGAATTTCCACTCAGTGTAAATGTTGTCAGATACACAACTCTTCTTGTCTTGGAATGTTATCACGAGTCACAGGCATCTCATATTGTGTAAATACATCTGGCAATTCAAAGAAAGTGTTACTACTGAGTGCAGATACCTCCAGTCCTGACATAACATGACTGTTGACAAACCTTTCTTGGGTCATGGTTCTCAACAGGATCTTAGCGTTTTTTCCTCTCACCTTTAGTTCCCTCATGAGTCGCTCAGAGCAGAAGGTGGCTGTACTGCCGGAATCTAATAATGCATAACTTTTTAGCATCTTACTGCCTTTCACAGCCTTGATTTGTACAGGCACAATTGGCAAAACACAGTCTTGCGCACCGGCCCCTATATGGCCACAAGTCTTAGGAGAAACTACATGACTTGTTTCTTGGTGTGTGTCCTCTGATTTGATTTCCTTTTCCTTTGAATGGATGTGGAGGCAGTAGGGCTGGACCAGAATATTCGAATATTCGAGTATTCGTTCGGTGGGTTGGTATTCGATTTGAAAATGTAACATTCGAATATTCGTGTTTTTTTCCCGCACCTGGCATCCCCCTCGAAACGGTTCTCATTCGCACTTGAATATGTTTTACACTATAAAATCTGGTGAAATATAATACTTAACATATAACTTCGTTATAGCTACTTATAGCTACCTAATAAATATATTTGCTTCTTCTTGGACTACTAAAAGTGTTCCTGCAATGGGAGTATTCTCTGGCTAGAGCGCAGAACAGCAGAGTTTGTATCATGGACAGAAGTGCATGCCTGAGCTTGTGTTTTAGGTTAAGCTGCGTTGCTTTGACATTGTGGAAAATAGAATAATAGAAACAAAATGTATATCCTTTTTACCCGTTATTATCAATCTAAATTAATCTACTGCGAAATATAAATTGAAATTTGTGATGTTATTGAAATTGTTATTGTTATTGCTACCGTGTTCTTTATTTAGGCTATTACAGTTCATTCATTTATTTTTCGTGTTTCTTTATTTAAATTTCGTTTTTCTATATTTAAATTTCGTTTTTATTTATTCAAATCTACCCTACTTTGTCAGTGAGAAAAATATTATAAGACTATACCTTATTAAAATATTGCTTAAGTTAAAGACCTGTGTGTGTGTTTTAGTGCGTGCGTGCCGTGTCTGTTCTCAGAGCATACGGTATAAGCCCTGCTCCCGTGATGCGCCGCTTATTTAAATCTACCCTACTTTGTCAGTAATTTGTTAGTGAGAAAAATATTAGACTACCTTATTAAAAATATTGCTTAAGTTAACAGACCTGAGTGTGTTTTATATCACTAGTGCGTGCAGTGTCCGTTCTTGGAGCATAAGCCCTGCT
Organism: Rhinichthys osculus; assembly: GCA_029959095.1. Taxonomy (NCBI): domain Eukaryota; kingdom Metazoa; phylum Chordata; class Actinopteri; order Cypriniformes; family Leuciscidae; genus Rhinichthys; species Rhinichthys osculus. The sequence goes on from JARWKJ010000012.1 coordinate 41,371,295, forward strand.
CGCGTGAGGCGCGCCGCTTATTTATTTATACCCTACTTTGTCAGTAATTTGTTAGTGAGAAAAGCAATATTTTTAATAAGGTAGTCTAATATTTTTCTCACTAACAAATTACTGACAAAGTAGGGTAAATTTAAATAAAGAAGCGCACGCGGCCGCGCGCCTCACGCGAGCAGAGCTTAGGCCTATATGCTCCGAGAACGGACACTGCACGCACTAGTGATATAAAACACAGGTCTGTTAACTTAAGCAATATTTTTAATAAGGTAGTCTAATATTTAAGTTAACAGACCTGTGTGTGTGTGTGTGTGTTTTATATCACTATAGTGCAGTGTCCGTTCTCGGAGCATATAAGCTCTGCTCGCGTGAGGCGCGCGCGCTTCCCGCTTGTGCTGTTCTGTTTATTAAAAGTTTATTAATTCTGAACCTGACTATCGCGCGCGCCCCTCCTTGAACTGCCACCTTAACGTGGTGGAGGGGTTTGAGTACCCGAATGACCCTAGGAGCTATGTTGTCTGGGGCTATATGCCCCTGGTAGGGTCTCCCAAGGCAAACAGGTCCTAGGCGACGGGTCAGACTAAGAGTGGTTCAAAAACCCCTTATGATGCACAATAAAAAAAGGACTGTGACGTCGCCCGGTATGGCGCAGCCGGGGCCCCACCCTGGAGCCAGGCCCGGGGTTGGGGCTCGTAAGCGAGCGCCTGGTGGCCGGGCCTCTCCCCACGGGGTCCGGCCGGGCTCAGCCCGAAGGAGCGACGTGGGACCGCCTTCCCGTGGGCTCACCACCTGCAGGAAGAGCCGTAAGGGGCCGGTGCAGAGAGGATCGGGCGGCAGTCGAAGGCGGGGGCCTCGACGACCCGATCCCTGGACACGGAAACTAGCCTTAGGGACGTGGAACATCACCTCGCTGGCGGGGAAGGAGCCTGAGATCGTGCGTGAGGTTGAGAGGTTCCGACTAGAGATAGTCGGGATCACCTCTACGCATGGCTTGGGCTCTGGAACCACACTCCTTGAGAGAGGATGGACTCTTCACCACTCTGGAGTTGCCCATGGTGAGAGGCGACGGGCTGGTGTGGGTTTGCTTATAGCCCCCCAGCTCAGCCGCCATGTGCTGGAGTTTACCCCGGTGAACGAGAGGGTCGTTTCCCTGCGCCTACGGGTCGGGGATAGGTCTCTCACTGTCGTGTGTGCCTACGGGCCGAACGGCAGTGCAGAGTACCCGGCCTTCTTGGGGTCTCTGGGAGGAGTGCTGGAAAGTGCTCCGACTGGGGACTCCGTCGTTCTACTGGGGGACTTCAACGCTCACGTGGGCAGCGACAGTGACACCTGGAGAGGCGTGATTGGGAGGAACGGCCCCCCCGACCTGAACCCGAGCGGTGTTCAGTTATTGGACTTCTGTGCTAGTTACAGTTTGTCCATAACGAACACCATGTTCAAGCATAAGGGTGTCCATCAGTGCACGTGGCACCAGGACACCCTAGGTCGTAGGTCGATGATCGACTTTGTGGTCGTTTCATCTGACCTGCGGCCGTATGTCTTGGACACTCGGGTGAAGAGAGGGGCGGAGCTGTCAACTGATCACCACCTGGTGGTGAGTTGGATCCGATGGCGGGGGAGGAAGCTGGACAGACACGGCAGACCCAAGCGTACTGTAAGGGTTTGCTGGGAACGTTTGGCCGAATCTCCTGTCAGAGAGATCTTCAACTCCCACCTCCGGCAGAGCCACGACCGGATCCCGAGGGAGGCTGGAGATATTGAGTCTGAGTGGACCATGTTCTCCGCCTCCATTGTCGAAGCGGCGGCTCGGAGCTGTGGCCGTAAGGTCTCTGGTGCCTGTCGAGGCGGCAATCCCCGAACCCGGTGGTGGACACCGGAAGTAAAGGATGCCGTCAAGCTGAAGAAGGAGTCCTATCGGGCCTGGTTGGCTTGTGGGACTCCTGAGGCAGCTGACAGGTACCGGCAGGCCAAGCGGACTGCAGCCCGGGTGGTTGTGGAGGCAAAAACTCGGGCCTGGGAGGAGTTCGGTGAGGCCATGGAGAAGGACTATCGGCTGGCCTCGAAGAGATTCTGGCAAACTGTCCGGCGCCTCAGGAGAGGGAAACAGTGCCCTACCAACGCTGTTTACAGTGGAGGTGGGCAGCTGTTGACCTCAACTGGGGATGTCGTCGGACGGTGGAAGGAATACTTCGAGGATCTCCTCAATCCCGCCATCACGTCTTCTATTGAGGAAGCAGAGGCTGGGGGCTCAGAGGTGGACTCGTCCATCACCCTAGCTGAGGTCACCGAGGTAGTCAAGAAACTCCTCGGTGGCAAGGCACCGGGGGTGGATGAGATCCGCCCTGAGTACCTCAAGTCTCTGGATGTTGTGGGGCTGTCTTGGCTGACACGCCTCTGCAGCATCGCGTGGCGGTCGGGGACAGTGCCTCTGGGATGGCAGACCGGGGTGGTGGTCCCTCTTTTTAAGAAGGGGGACCGGAGGGTGTGTTCCAACTACAGGGGGATCACACTTCTCAGCCTCCCTGGGAAAGTCTATGCCAGGGTACTGGAGAGGAGAATACGGCCGATAGTGGAACCTCGGATTCAGGAGGAACAGTGCGGTTTTCGTCCAGGCCGTGGAACACTGGACCAGCTCTATACCCTCTACAGGGTGCTGGAGGGTTCATGGGAGTTTGCCCAACCAGTCCACATGTGCTTTGTGGATTTGGAGAAGGCATTCGACTGTGTCCCCCGAGGCGGCCTGTGGAGGGTGCTCCGGGAGTATGGGGTCCTGGGTCCTTTGCTAAGGGCTGTCCGGTCCCTGTATGACCGAAGCAGGAGCTTGGTTCGCATTGCCGGTAGTAAGTCAGACTTCTTCCCGGTGCATGTTGGACTCCGGCAGGGCTGCCCTTTGTCGCCGGTTCTGTTCATAATTTTTATGGACAGAATTTCTAGGCGCAGCCAGGGGCCGGAGGGTGTCAGGTTTGGGGACCACGCGATTTCGTCTCTGCTCTTTGCGGATGATGTTGTCGTATTGGCCCCCTCACACCAGGACCTTCAGCGTGCACTGGGACGGTTTGCAGCCGAGTGTGAAGCGGCTGGGATGAGAATCAGCGCCTCCAAATCCGAGGCCATGGTCCTCAGTCGGAAAAGGGCGGCTTGCTCACTTCAGGTTGGTGGAGAGATCCTTCCTCAAGTGGAGGAGTTTAAGTATCTTGGGGTTTTGTTCACGAGTGAGGGAAGGATGGAACGGGAGATTGACAGACGGATCGGTGCAGCTTCTGCAGTAATGCGGTCGATGTACCGGTCTGTTGTGGTGAAGAAAGAGCTGAGCCGTAAGGCAAAGCTCTCGATTTACCGGTCAATCTACGTTCCTACTCTCACCTATGGTCATGAGCTTTGGGTCATGACCGAAAGGACAAGATCCCGGATACAGGCGGCCGAAATGAGCTTTCTCCGCAGGGTGGCTAGGCGATCCCTTAGAGATAGGGTGAGAAGCTCGGTCACTCGGGAGGAGCTCAGAGTAGAGCCGCTGCTCCTCCACATCGAGAGGGGTCAGCTGAGGTGGCTCGGGCATCTGTTTCGGATGCCTCCTGGACGCCTTCCCGGGGAGGTGTTCCGGGCACGTCCCACTGGGAGGAGACCCCGGGGAAGACCTAGGACACGCTGGAGAGACTATGTCTCCCGGCTGGCCTGGGAACGCCTCGGTGTCCCCCCGGAAGAGCTGGAGGAAGTGTCCAGGGAGAGGGAAGTCTGGGCATCTCTGCTTAGACTGCTGCCCCCGCGACCCGGCCCCGGATAAGCGGAAGAAGATGGATGGATGGATGGATGGAACTTGTCGCGTCTCGCCTGTCTATCTATATTGCACCAAATACGACACTGCACTCCTTGTGAAGTCGTTTGGAAGTCGTTCTCTTACATTTTACATCGAACTTACATTTTACATCGTTCCCTTACATTTTACATCGAACGGTTCTCGAAATAATCAAAATGCAAACGGACAGACAGACATATAGAGATTCCGAAGCTTCGAATATTCGATGTTCATTACTACCGAAGCTTCGAAGCTCAAAAAATGGTATTCGGACCAGCCCTAGGAGGCAGGTAGGATGTTTCAGGTTACACAACTTGCAAGACAGACGTCAAGTGTTGGGCGGTAGCGTCGCTACAAGTAGTGACGCTACTAGTTTAACTACATTTCTCAGTAGCGTGGTGGTAGCGCCGCTTTTTTCTGAATCAAATAGCTTTTCAGTAGTGAAGCTCTTTTTTTGATTGAGTAGTGCGGTAGCGTCCACTCCACACAAGCTACATTTTCCAAACATTTCTAAAGCTCAATCTCAAATCGGAAATACAACTGCTCAGTGGCGTCATGCCCATTCAAAGTGAGTGGGCACGTGCCCCCTCAGATTTTTCCTCCCTGATAATTTTTTTGTCACAACTTTATTCCTATTATGCTCCATAATTACCAGAGCCTATAACGACTCAAATGTATTCTTCTGGATGTGTAATAAATCGGTCAGCATCAGCCCGCCACTTTTTCCTAATATGGTGTCTGTGTATATCAAAGAGCGCTACGCATGTTGCGCTCTAGAATCTTTGCTGTGTATGTTCAAGCAACTCGCACGTTGAGCTGGCAATGTTTTACAGATGGTCTTGAAGTGGTAAGTGGGCAAAGCAACAAATCGGCATTGAATTAGTTATCGGATGATATTAAAAGGTAGTGGGATTATTTGTGGTTGACCTGGAAATTTTTACTTGATCAAAAAGTTATGGATTTGATATTAGCTGCGAATTCAGAGCATTAACTTAAGTTGTGTCAGTGTAACGTTATCGATAGCTAGCCTAGTCTAACCGTAAACTAGTTGGCTAACGTTACTGCCTGCCATACAAAGCCAATAAGCCATAGTAACGTTATCTGATTCAAATAAACGGGGTAGTGTTAATCTTATTCAGCACTGAAATCTGTCAAACTTCTTTCAAAGTCCTTCATCACATTAATATTAAAATAACTTAATTTCAGAGCACCACAAAGTCAGACCTCAGCACCTTTATCATACCTTTAATGTAAGATCGTTCTTAGGTCACATACCAATTTAAAATCATAACATAAAAACTGCAAGGATACTGTTTTTAAAATCATGTGTAGTATAGGCCTAAGTGTACAGTAAGTGTGTGTGTAAACATGCTTTAATGAAGTAGACTTTAAAAGCTTTTGAATTTGAGCTTACAGTTCTTTCATCAACCTGTCTTACAAAATAGATACTTTAACTTAGTCCTCAGATAGAGGAGGGTTGCTGCTAGCTCCGTTAAGGTATTTCTGTCCCCCCCAAACTGCATTGAAATTGTATGTTTAGCAGCCAGAATTTAAAAATTTTCAGGGGGAGAAACCCCCTGATCCCCCTAACATGATCCATATCACCCGTCAGAAAACAATTGCAACGTCTCAGATTGTGCCCCCCCAGAATTTTGGCTTGCATGACGCCCCTGCAACTGCTAAGTATCACTGATGCTGGATCAGTAGTGACGGCGACGACTACTTCTTGTTTTACGGTGGTTAACAACCCGGGCCATATGATTTTACCGCAATGAGGAAAACATGGACTGAATCGCGGTAGGCTATCCATGCATAAAAACGAAATTTACAGTATAACGCGGAATTTCATGGAATTTGTCAGATCTTGGATGAAAAGAAGTTAAGTAAACTTAAATAAAATCGCGATATAGACTAGTGTCTGTGAATATTAAACCGCATAAAGACTATTTAAAAAAGGAATCATGCATGCTCTGCTGCGTGTCTCTGTGTAGGAATGGCTCAGACGCGCGGATTAATTTACCACACACACACACACACTGAAGCACGCTTGCGATGTTTTCAGCCTATATGAGGACATTAATGCATGCACTTCATCTACACAGCCGCTCTGAGAGTCACTTTAGCAGCATTTTAGCTTGATTTGAGAAAAACTATCATCATATCAAAAAAACACAAAGGGCCCTATTTTAACGATCTGAAACGCAAGTATCAAGCGCGAAGCGCAAGTAACTTTGTGGGCGGGTCTTGGGCGCTGTTGCTATTTTACCGGCGGGATAAATGACTCTTGCGCCCGACGCAAGTTTAAAAGGGGTTGGTCTGAAATATCTTCATTATTCATAGGTGTGAAAAAAAAACCAATCAGAGCGTCATCCAACATACCCTTTAAGAGCAGGTGCGCATGTTGCATGGCGGATTGCTATTATAACGGCGAATTTACCAGGTGCGCGCCAGGAGCGGTTCACAGCCGAGGAGACCGACGTTCTTGTCAGGACCGTGAAAGACAGAGAAGTGACGTTGTATGGGGATGGGAGAAACCCACCCAAATCATCGTCGCTTAAACAGGCGTGGGAGGAAAAAAACTAAATTTTTTTACATCTTAATGGACACCACAATGATTTCCCTCATGTGTTAATATTTTTCCTTGTTATAATGTATGATTTGCAAAAATAAAAACTGCTGCATCTGTGTTGATGAGAGAATCAAAGTGTGTGCGCGTTGTGCACCCGCTACATTATGGCCAAGCATGCGCGCTTAAAATAGCATTATGAACAACGCCACTGACTTTAGACTAGGTTTTTTCTGGTCAGTGGCGGAATTGTTTTCTGGAACTGCAAAATAGCACTAGGGAATGTTTGCGCCGAAACACGCCTCCTTTTTGTGCCGACCCGGAGCGCAAGTGCCGGGAGCGCACGTTCATTTCCTAGTTTACCGGCGTGCGTCTGTGGAGGGAAAAGCCTGCTTTGCGCGGGTGTAAAATAGGAATGATACATGCGTCAGTGTACAAAGTCATTTGCGCCGGGTGCAAGATAGGGCCCAGAGACTCAAAGGTCTACATGGCAACCTGTCAAAATAAAAGGTTGGTTTAACCTTTGAAGAAAGTTTTGCTTAAATCATTAGGCCTACATTTTAAATAATTGGTCATTACAATTTAAACCATAAAAAAAAAAAAAAAAACATTTCATAGTGCCCTTGAAATGTAATTTATCTTAAAATTGTAATTAATTATTAATTGTATTATTAATTATTGTATTATACGTTTTATGATTTTAATTAATTACACATGTTTTTGATTACTAAAATTGTATTTAACCATTAAAATGGGAGTCCAGAAAAATGTAAACAAAATAAAACTGAATTTGGAATGTGGGGAAAAATAAAACAGATTTCATATTTCATGATTACTATCATCTTCTGCTCCGTATGGTGTTACATCACGTACCAATATCAATCCTTGGGCTGACACGTGAGAACTGTACTTAATGGGAAAACATGCACACACTCTTGACCCCTGGTTTTGTTATAGTTCTCTTAAGAGAGGTTCTCTCGTATTGCGTAAGTTTAGCTTACGGTACGGGAAAGATGAATCTTTTCGAGATATTGAAGCCAAAAAATTATCCTTAATTTTGTATTCATTGTCAACGCAGTGCAGCAGCTAGCAGACCTAGAGCAGGCAGTCTTGCGTGCTCATTGGCTGCCCTGCGGGCATCTGCTGCAGCCTACCAGTGAGGCCCGCGTGACGTCACGCCCAATGAAGGGCGCCCGCGCCTTCATAGCGTCATAGCCCGCCAGAATGGGCGTGGCTTAGCGTATAAAAGAAGGGGCTGTAGGCTGTAGGCGAACAGCCAGCTTAGGACAGCGCTGAGGAAGCCGGCCGTCTTCGCCACCTTCAGCCATCCGTGCGAGCTACGCTATCCGGCGACGTATCCTTTTTACTCTGTTTGTATTCTCTTTTAGCACATTACTCCTAAAAGAGCAGCGAGCATCTTTTTCAAGATGCCTCGCACTTTCGTGGCTCGTGCAGGGCCCTGCTCAGCGTCGGAGACCGCCACGTGATCTGCGCTCTCTGCCTGGGCCAGGGACACACGGAGCTCGCCCTCGCATCCGGGGGCTGCGAGTTCTGTGAAGCGCTTCCGCTGTCGACCCGAAGCCTTCAACCCGGAAGCAGTCACTCCGCCCTTTGTGGGACCGCGCAAAAAGAAGCGCCGTTCCCAGAGACAGCCGGAACCTGTGGCCACAGCGACGCGCTCGCCGGAGAACCTCCCTCGAGCCTCGCTCTCGCCTTCCCCGCCTCCCTTCACCGACGCGCAGCTGCCGCTCACGAGCCTCACTGCCGTCGTGTCTGAGGATGAGGCCGAAGGACACGCTACGAGAGACTGCTGCTCCATCATGGCATCGGATAGCGAGGAATGGTCGCTAAACTCCGCCTCCTCGTCGATCCAGGAATCCGGCCGTACCCGCGCTGGAGCTGATGCGGAGCTGATGCGTCTGCTGACGCAGGCGGTTGACCGACTCGAGCTCGAGTGGTCGCTGCCGAAGGAACCCGCACCGAACAGGCTCGACGGATGTTTCCTGCAAAGTCGCCGCCGTTCAGCCCCAGCAAGCAGGCCCGCTCCGTTCCTACCGGAGCTTCACACGGAGTTGACAAAGTCGTGGAACACACCCTTCTCTTCGAGGCTTCAGTCTCAGACCTCCGCGTCGCTCTCCCAAGTGGACGGCGCCGCCGAGAGAGGATACACGGCTATTCCTCCTGTGGAAGAGACGGTTGCAGCGCACCTTTGTCCGCCCTCCGCGAGATGGCGGTCAAGGTCAGCCCTCCCGTCCAAAGAATGCGGAGGCACTTCCGGCTTGGTCGGCCGCGCATATGCCGCCTCCGGCCAGGCCGCGTCTGCTCTCCACTCCATGGCTGTTTTACAAATCCTACAAGCCGACCTCCTCCGTGAATGGGACGAGAAGGGCCAGGACCCAGCTGCAGTTACAGATCTGAGAAGCGCGACGGATCTCTCTCTCCGCGCCACCAAGACCGCAGCTCAAGCCATCAGACGAGCCATGGCCGCGTTGACTGTGACAGAGAGGCACCTCTGGTTAACGCTCGCGGATATGAGGGAGGCTGAGCACGCCACCTTCCTGAATGCGCCGCTCTAATCCTACTGGTCTCCCCAGCGGTGAACGGGATCGTTGACCGTTTTTCTGAGGTACAGAAGACCACGCAGGCCCTGAACCTCTTCCTGCCGCGACGCTCAAGCTCCGCCACAGGCCGCTCTCGCGAGAAACAGAGCCAGCCTCCGGTGCGAACCAGCACCCAGCGTCCAGCACAGCCTCAGCCTTCGCAGCGACGCCAGGGCGGCCGCCCTAGGTCGCGTTCAGACAGCCGTCACAGACCGCCGCCCCCCCAGAGGGCCTCGGCAAAAGATCACGCTGAAGTCTGAGCAGGCGAAGCCGTCCTAACGAAGAGAGAGAAAAGACGTGCGCGTCCCGCTGCGGCCGGACCGCCGTCAAAGGTTATTTCCCTGACAGTCCCCTTCAAACAGGCTACTGCAGTGGTTCATTCGGCAGCCAACGAGCTGGTTCATTTACCCTCTCGCCTGCACACAAACGCCGTTTTAACAGCGACCCAGAGAAATCTCAAAAAGAGTATAATGTCTGGTCCGGCTCACGCCGTTGGTGTTTTAAGTGTAGTGAAAGTGCCCACGCCCCAGTGTTCACCCCTACACACAAGCACATCAAATCTCGTGTCACTCACAGAGCACACTCTCATAAAGCGCAGAAAAGCCGCTCGAGTGTTGAATATAAGAAAAGTGTCCACAGGTCTGTGCCCACTATCTGCCCGCTCTGTTACACGGTCAATAAAACAGGTTATGAATGTAAGTCTCGTGCCCGCCGGAGAGCGTTCACGCTTACTAACACACACCTCCCCCCGGGCGCCGCCCGCGTGTTTAAATGTTATCACAAAACGCAGGGCATTGATAAGATGCTCCCCATCCGTTATGATCGGGGCGTCAAATACACTTGTAAGTCTCGTGCCCGCGCACACGCGCTCACGCTTACAGAAAGCTTTTCCGCCCAAAGCGCTGCTCGCGCGTCAAAAAGTGAGAATAAAATGCTCCCCATCCCTTATGATTGGGACACCTCACATAAATCAGACGGTCTCGGCTTTCAGCGAGCAGCCATTGCCCAGAACCGAGAGCGCACGCGCCGTGCTTTCGGCTCCGGCTCAGTTTCACAAGCCCGCAAATGGCGGCGATCTGAACCCGGAGGCCATTCGCCCCCTAGCGGCTCACATAGCTGCGTGGGAAACTATCCCAGGGATTTCAAAATGGGTTCTGAGCACAATAAAGCAGGGCTATACACTTCAATTCATTCGCCGCCCCCTGCGCTTTCGAGCCCGGACCGCGACGATAGTGAATGCGGAAGTAGCACACCTACTTCACGCAGAAATAGCAAAACTGCTGTGCAAAGGGGCTATAGAAAAAGTACCGCCTTCTCTGAGCGAGTCAGGCTTTTACAGCCGATATTTTCCCGTACCCAAGAAGGATGGAGCTTTCAGACCTATCCTAGATCTGAGACATTTGAACAAAGTGCTTGCAAAAAGACCGTTCAAAATGCTTACGACCAGAAAAATCCTCGCGCACGTTCGCCCGAGGGACTGTTTTATTTCTCTAGATCTGAAGGATGACTATTTTCAGATTCAGATATTATTATTATATCAATACACCGTCCTGCCGTTCGGCCTGTCTCTAGCACCCCGTACATTTACGAAGTGCATGGACGCGGCGCTCGCCCCCCTGAGAACTCAGGGGCTGCGAATAATGAACTATCTGGACGATTGGCTGATATTGGCACAGTCAGAGACGGAGCTGTTATCTCACAGAACAGTGCTTCTCAGCCACCTGGAAAGCTTGGGTCTCACGGTCAACTGGACCAAGAGCTCATTAATGCCCAGTCAGTCAATTTCCTTTTTAGGAATAGAACTGAATTCTGTGGCCATGACGGCTCGTTTGTCGACACAGCGCAAGCGCCGTGTTCGCCACCTAGCCGCGTCTTTCCAGAAGGGCAGCTTTCTCCCTTTGAAAACGTTTCAAAGGATGCTGGGCTGTATGGCTTCAGCGGCAGCGGTGCTCCAGCTGGGCCTACTGCGCATGCGCCCGCTCCAACGCTGGTTGAATGCTCACGCGTCTCGCCGAGCCTGGGTTTCTGGCGGCCAGAAAATCAGAGTGACTCAGACCTGCATAGCGGCTCTGCAGCCCTGGTTAGTAGCCGACTGGTACCAGCAGGGAGTGATGATGGGAACCATCTCTTATCGGAAAGTCATTTCGACAGACACGTCCAACTCGGGTTGGGATGCGCTGTTCGAGGGCAGACCGGCCTTTGGCCAGTGGTCAGACCAAGAGAAGTGTTTTCACATAAACTGTCTGGAAATGATAGCGGTCGAGAACGCGCTGAAGGCCTTCCTCCCGTTCATACAGAACCAACATGTTCTCGTCCGCTCGGACAACATGTTTGTGGTTTCCTATGTAAACCGTCAGGGCGGTGTCAGATCCAGAAACCTCTGCAATCTGACGGAACGCATCCTTATTTGGTCCCAGATGCACCTGCGCTCGCTGAGGGCGGCGCATGTGCCTGGCCATTTGAACGACGGCCCAGACAAACTGTCCAGGGACAACGTTCCCTCAGGGGAATGGTCCCTGCACCCCCAAACAGTCCAGAAACTGTGGCGCCTATTCGGCAGAGCGGAAGTCGACCTATTTGCGTCAAAAGACAACGCTCATTGCCCGATGTTCTTTTCGAAGAACGAGGACGCGCTGGCCCAGGTCTGGCCCAGCCTCCCACTGTATGCTTTCCCTCCGGTCTCCCTGTTACCACAGGTGATCAAGAGAATCAGGGAAACGCGCCACTCTGTGCTCCTCATAGCTCCGCACTGGGAGAATCAGAATTGGTTCCCGGAACTAGCACGGCTGTCACATGCAACTCCGTGGCCTATTCCGGTGAGGGCAGATCTCTCTGAGGCTCGCGGCTTGATCTGGCATTCCCATCCAGAGCGCTGGTCTCTGCACGCATGGTTGATCAACGGGTACTCGTTGCCCTGCCAGAGAGAGTGATGAACACTATCACACAGTCTAGAGCTCCTTCCACGAGAAGGCTCTACGCGTCTAAATGGTCGGTGTTCTCCAAGTGGTGCACCGACAGAGATCTGGTCCCGCGGACGTGCGAGGTTGCGCATCTGCTCACTTTCCTACAAGAGCTGATGGATAAAGGGAGGTCCTAATCCACGCTCAAAGTTTATGTGGTGGCCGTGGCGGTGTTCACAGAATCGACGCACGGCCAGTCACTGGGAAGACATGAGCTGGTCATCCGCTTCCTTAGGGGAGCTAGAAGGATGAATCCGCCGCGCCCCCCGTCGGTTCCTATGTGGGATCTTTCCTTGGTCCTCGAGGCCCTGAAAGCCTTCCCATTTGAGCCACTAGACTCCGTGGAGTTAAAATACCTATCACTAAAAACCATTTTTCTGACCGCGCTGCCATCAGTCAAACGTGTGGGGGACCTGCACGCGCTGTCAATCAGCGCGACGTGTCTTGAGTTCGAGCCGAATGACTCTAAAGTCATCCTCAAACCTAGACATGGCTATGTTCCAAAAGTGATGGGCACTCCTTTCAGAGCGCAAGTCATTTCACTGTCGGCTCTGCCAGCGTCAGACAGTGAGACAGACATGAATCTCCTTTGCCCGGTCAGGGCGCTGAGGTTTTACACTACGCGCTCCGCCTCTTTCAGGCGCACGGAGCAGCTGTTTGTTTTGTTTGGTGGGCGCACCAAAGGTCTCGCTGCCTCGAAACCGACTCTGTCCAGATGGATAGTGGACGCTATAGCGGCCGCTTACGCGTCAAAAGGTCTGCAATGCCCTCTGGGCATCAAGGCTCATTCCACTAGAGGCATGGCCTCATCGTGGGCGTGGTCCAGCGGGATTTCTATCCACGACATATGTGTAGCGGCGGGCTGGAGCTCCCCGTCTACCTTTGTCAGGTTCTATAACCTAGAACATAGGTTCTCAAAGTGCGGCCCGCGGGCCAATGGCGGCCCGCCGAAACATTTCTGGCGGCCCGCGATAACATCTGTAAAACTGTTAAAACTACTGCTTTGAAAAAATGAATATCTCCGTTTAATGGTGTTTAGCGGCATCCATAGGCATAAGCGGTAATTACATGGTCCGACCGACCGATCGCACTTGACCTCACTCCCAAGGCCACCAGGAACAGTGGTTGTCTACACAGGAATAGGAATCGTGGCCAACCGAAACCAGCACCACAAATCCCATTGCAATTTAAAAGGGTATGTTGACCAAGTAATCAATATTCAATGTGACTTAATAATAATCTTAACAATGTCAAGCTTATTAATAGCCGCGTTTCCATTACCTTTCAAAATGTTCGCGGGCGCGAACACTTGCATTTTCCTATCAACAGTGGAAACAACTTAAACTAGTCTATCATTTCTGGTCATACAGAAAATAATAATGCATTATTCGCAACTACTTTTATTTGTGTAAACTCATAACAAGAAAACGTGCTTTTGTAAAATAAAATAAAACAATCAGTAGCCTAGGCTACTACGCGCTTTCATGATCTCCGTGAACTGGAGCGCGAGAACTGAAACAAAATATAGCCTATGTAGGCTAAAGCTTAAAATGTGCACTTTTAAACAAACAAACTCGAATCGAAAGCAAATACCTGATTATGTAATCCGTATGAAAGGTGGATTTCTCTCTAAAAGCGGATCTGCTTAACAGCGAAGATGGAGATATGTTTTAGCCGACACTTAGAAAACAATAGTTTATTAATAAACAATTAAAATGCCTAGCTGTTTTTTCAGACGCATTTATTATCATTAGCCTATAACTCACCTATAAATCAGGCTAGATCAGACACGTACAGGCTATATGGCTCTTCTCATTCATCACTGCGGGAAAAATATAAATTCCAGATTCTAATTTGGCCTTAGAAAACCAGTAAAATCGACATGTTTTCCATCTTAATTTGTGAATATTTAAAATGTTTAATAAAGGGGCAAAAAGTCATTTAAACAAAAATCTGAAAAAGTCTGTCGATATTTACTTTTTTTGCGCAGCAGTTGGTGAAGCCAGTTCAAATTAAAATTTTGTTCAACTTTGCGTTTTAAAAAGACAACAACCGTTCATTTTTCGTTTTTCAGTTACGGGTTAAAAAAGATAGATAATAATATGCAAATCTGCAATAATGGAAACGCGACTGACAAGCAATGATAGAAATGAATGATGATGATGACTTGTTTGGTAAGCTTCTATTTTAAAAGTTTCTTTCTCTCCCCCCAAAATTTTCACAAGTTTTGCCAGGTTTAGCCTCAGTTATGAATTAAAATGTGTTTATTGCAACTAATGTAAACTGTAGAGATGCAACCTGGTCATTAAAATAATTTCAAATGGGATTTTCTTTTCAGTCTTTTTTTCTTTGTTTTCTCCCCCGCCACTTTGGCGGCCCTCAGTTCAATGTTGGGTTCCTAAATTGGCCCTCACCTATCAAAACTTTGAGAACCCCTGACCTAGAAGTTCCCGCCCTGCAGGCTAAACTTCTGTCAGTCTAAGCGAGTTGTGCGTTCTGCCCAGATATATCATGCTCAGACCACTCTCACGTGACTCAGCTCTCCTGGTTGAGCTGCACTAGTAGGGATGTGCTTATATGCTTATACAGACCAGTGCTCTGCTCTGTATTCCCTATGTGTGCTTATGTACGAGTGATGGCCCGCGTGGCTGGCCACCTTATTTTTTCCACTTATTGGGTTCCCCGAGAAACCTCTGCGTCTCATGGGTGGTTGCTTGGCGCGCACGGCGTTGACAAAAAGTTCCCGTAGCGTAAGCTAAACTTACGCAATACGAGAGAACCTCTCGTAAGAGAACGTACTCGGTTACTAACGTAACCTCGGTTCTCTCTAGAGAGGGAACGAGTATTGCGTAACCAGCCGTGCTCGTGCCACGAGCGACTTCGCTTCAGTCGACGAAAACCAGGGAATTCAGCCTACAGCCCCTTCTTTTATACGCTAAGCCACGCCCATTCTGGCGGGCTATGACGCTATGAAGGCGCGGACGCCCTTCATTGGGCGTGACGTCACGCGGGGCTCACTGGGGGCTCACAGGGCAGCCAATGAGCACTCAAGACTGCCTGCTCTAGGTCTGCTAGCTGCTGCACTGCGTTGACAATGAATACAAAATTTAGGATAATTTTTTGGCTTCAATATCTTGAGAAGATGAATCTTTCCCGTAGCGTAAGCTAAACTTACGCAATACTCGTTCCCTCTCTAGAGAGAACCGAGGTTACGTCAGTAACCGAGTACGTTTTATAGAGTTATTTGGTTTTATCTAGTTATGTTATGTTTTGTTTTTTGCCAAATTGGTTTGGAACAGTTGTTGAATAAACAAGTGAACTGACAAATGATGCCTGTCTATATGTTTGATTGACAGTTTTATTGATCACGGAGATAGCATTGACTTGGAATGAAGTTGGTTCAATATAAAAAATAAAATGAAAAAAAGCTTAGATGTAGTAAACTACTTTTGCCATATCGCTGTAGCTTTAGCTTGCTACATTTCCCAGGGTGGTAGCTTCAGTGTAGTGAAGCTACATTTAATGTAGAGTAACTGCTAGCTTAGCTCACTACATTTTCTAAGTAGCTTGCCCAACACTGCAGACGTCTATGACAGTCTTTGCTCATGTGTCCAACAGTCAAACACCCAAAACAAACACCTTTCACCTTTAGAAAGTACATTTTCTCTCTGTGCAGCTTCTTCTCCATTCTGGGACACAACTCCAATCTGTGACCCTCATCACACAGCAGACACGACAGCTTAGTTGACTTATCAGTTACATTTTTCTCTTTTTGCACTTGATGTGTGTTTCCAGTATTAACAGCTTCCACGGAGGTAGCAAAACTGCTTCCCCTTCCCTTAAAGCAGAACCTGTGAGACTTTATGTCCAACGTTATATTTTGGTGGTAAGATGGATGTGGATTTGTCCTGAATGTTTCCAAAGAGTGGATCAGAGACAATAGATACTTGCCTCTCAATGAAACTGATGATGTCACTGCTTGACGACCTGCTTGACGACAGTGCCTCTCCTGCAACTCATAAGCAGTGTTTCTCCACCTTTCCCTCAGTTTATATGGTAGCTTCAAGACTATAGCACGCATGTTGGATGGCATATTCATCTCTGTCATGTAGCTAATGTCCTCCATTGCGTTACAACAAACTCGTAGAAACAAAACAAAGGCTTGCAAGCCCTTGACGACATCTGCTTTTATTGGTGACCATCCCAGAGCTTTCTCCATGTAAGCTGTGGCTATTCTTCTCTAACCAATTCTCGCCCAGGACGACTGGAAGCTGCTAGGGACTGGAAAATGCTGGCTGATCTTGATCAACGGCTTATTTTTCCACCTGAGATTGCCACCACTAACCTCCGACCAGATATTGTTTTGTGGTCTGGATCAGCACGCATTGTTCAACTGATAGAGTTAACAGTGCCATGGGAGGATGCTGTAGATGAGGCATATGAGAGGAAGAAACTGCGGTATGCTCATCTGGCCACTGAAGCAGAACAGCGAGGATGGAGAGTCCAGGTTTATCCAGTGGAAGTGGGCTGTCGAGGATTTGTGGCATACTCTACAACCCGGTTCCTCAGAGACGTCGGATTCAGTGGCCAAGAGTTGCGTCGCACAGTAAATAACTTATCTGAAGCAGCAGAAAGGAGCAGCAACTGGCTGTGGTTGAGACGGAAAGATTCTGGCTGGCTGTGTACAGGCCGCCACGCTTCGGTTTCGTAGAATTCTTGAAAAACTCGAAGAGTCTGTTGGTTTATTTCATTGGTTTGCATAGTAATTACAGTTATTACGTTCCTGTGTATATTGCGTGAATGAGGGTTGGTGTTTGGGCAGATATTGTGTTTTGCGGTAGGTAGTATGCCATACGGAACCGTTGCCACTGAACGCTTTAACGACGACAGTGGGGCTCGACAGCATTAGTCAAACGGGTTGGCGCGTATGGTTGAATGAATGAATGAATGAATGAATGAGTGAATGTATGAATGAATGAATGAATGAATGAGGCATTTATATAGCGCTTTCATATGTACTACTGTACACCCAAAGCGCTTTACAATCATATCAGGGGTTCTCTCCTCAACCAGAACCAGTTGGTTGGGTTGCGGAGAGATTGTGGTTAGGTCACATGTGAACTACGAGGAAGGAGCAACCTCAGCAGCAGGAGGGATGTAAAGGTCAGTAAGCTGGGCTGAGTTGAGTGGGGGACGGAGGGGGGTGACTCTGGGACGCCAGAGTCACTGTCGAGCCCTCTTGAGGTGTCGTGGGCTAGTCGACGAAACACTGTGAGGACGGAAGGTGCCCACTTGAAGACGCTAGAGATGTCCCCTACTCGCCTCAATCCAGACGGTTGTCGTGCTGGTCCACTGGGGAGACCACACTGTAGTTGCAGCCGTTGTGTGTACTGACGTGCCAAGTACACTGCAGCCGTTAACGCCGGACAGAAGGAGATTCACATCACCATATGGATAGAAGCGTAAATGGATGGAGATGGAGAGAGAGAAGCATAGGTTACTGTAAAGCTACGTCTTAGTTTGTGCTTATCATGGCGAAAGCCGAGTACAAATCAGCATGAGGTTTAACATCTACTCTCGTGTAATGGAAATCATTTGTTAATTTGTTCTCTCAGAGTTGCCCTCTCTTCCAGTTTTTCCAGTCTTACATTTGTACAATAACAATTGCATAAAAATTACATTATGATGCCCATAAATCAATTTCAGTGGTACAGTGGGTTTAATTTATTGACATAGAACTCAAGTTTAATGAGATAGTTTCATCCTTACTTCTACTAGAATAGAAGTACAAGATTCTACAAGATTTTCTTGTGCACTCTAATGGTCTAGTGGTAGAATTTTTGTCAAGCGTGTCAGAGGTTCTAATCCACCCTTGTATAGTTATTTTCACATCAAAACCAAATGTTCATTAGTAATTGTATATCAAGTGCAGGGACTCGTTTCTGTGCATTTTGTTTTGTGATTTCACCAGAACTAATAGAGAGTCTACCCAATAGCATAGTGACATTTTGAGTTGTTTTTTTAATCTGTTTATCTGTTCTGTTCATGTTTGAATTTCTTTCTTAAAGGTCCCATTCTTCATGTTTTTTTGAAGCTTTGATTGTGTTTACAGTGTGCAATATAACATGTGTTCATGTTTCGCGTGTAAAAAAACGCAGTATTTTTCACACAATTTACTTATCTGTATACCGCTGTTTTCACTGTCCAAAAAACAGCCTGATGACTTCCTTGTTCTATGAAGTCCCTCCTTCAGAAATACATAACGAGTTCTGATTGTGCCAGCGGGTCCTGTGTTGTGATTCGACAGCAGCTAATCGCACGTTGCCCGGAAAGGTCACGCCTCTTACCTTAAATTGGAGATGCATATGCAGCTGAAGTGCTTCTTCTCCATGGGAGCGCAACAAGACCACGCCCCCTTTTTTGTGTATTCCTGTGGGCGGAGATTAGTCAAAAAACTGTTCTAGTTACGTCTTAAAAAAGGAAGTAGAGGGATGTAGTCCAAACCGGCCGTTCGCTGTATGCTTTGAAAGGGGACTTCTGTTAAATAAAATATCTCGCTAGGCATTGAACTTTGAGCTTTATCATTTTACAGGTATTATTTATGCTCTAAAAGCAACATTACACACTAATTAAAGTTGGAAAATTGGAATCACGAAGAACGGGACCTTTAAAGCTGCAGTCCGGCGTTTTTTCTCTTTGCCGCCATCTCTGTTCGAAATCTGCAATTGCAGTCATTCGCGGAATTATCAACTTTACGTGAGTTCTACTTCAACACCCTCGACACGGCACAGCGCAGATGAACACAATGTTTGAGGAGACTGTGAGGCTGTCAGTCACCGCTCCGATGTGGATACTGGCATTCAGAATCACAGATTATTCTTTTTGGAAGAATGACCAACATCAGAATTTTCACCGGAAAATGTCATCTGAACTAGTAAGAAACATCCACTTTTGTTCTGGTTCTGACATTGCAGTAAATCGCGCTGATTAAATAATAATAATAATAATAATAAATTGAATTTGTATAGCGCTTTTCTCGAACTCAAAGTCGCTTTACAGGGCAGGTGAATAAGCAAGAAAAAAAGAAAAAAAACAAAGAAAAAAACAGGCCATATAGGGATGGGAGGGGCGTGGGGCTACGGATAGGCAGAGGTGAAGAGATGGGTCTTGAGGCGGGACTGGAAGATGGTGAGGGACTCAGAGGTGCGGATCTCATGGGGGAGGGAGTTCCAGAGCCTGGGAGCTGCCCTGGAAAAGGCTCTGTCCCCAAAACTGCGGAGCTTGGACTTGTGGATGCAGAGGAGACCGGCTGAGGTGGATCTGAGGGACCGTGAGGGTTGATAGGGGGAGAGGAGGTCAGTGAGGTATGAGGGGGCCAGGTGGTGGATGGCTTTGTAGGTAAGGACCAGGATTTTGTATGTGATCCGGTGGGAAATAGGAAGCCAGTGTAGTTGTTTTAGGACTGGAGTGATGTGGTGCCAGGATTTGGAGCGGGTGATGAGTCGGGCGGCTGCATTCTGGACCAGTTGGAGTCTTTTTATGTAGTTTGAGCTAATACCAAGGAGTAGTGAGTTGCAGTAGTCCAGTCGTGTGGAGATAAAGGCGTGAATGAGTCTTTCACAGCAGAGGGTGTGAGTGAGGATCTGATTTTGGCGACGTTGCGGAGGTGAAAGAAGGAGGTTTTAATGACATGACAGATGTGAGGTTCAAGGGAGAGGGTTGAATCAAAAACCACGCCGAGGTTGCGGGCCTGGGGGGATGGGGAGAGAATGGTGTCGTCAATGGTGAGAGTGATGTTATTGGTTTTGCTGAGAGTGGATTTGGAGCCTATGAGGAGGAATTCTGTTTTATTGCTGTTGAGTTTGAGGAAGTTATGTTGCATCCAGGTTTTAATAGCTGACAGACAGGAGTTGATATGGGAGAGGGGAGGATTGTGGGGGGATTTGGTGCTGAGGTAGATCTGAGTGTCATCGGCATAACAGTGGAAATTCAGTTTGAAGTGACGAAGTATCTGACCAAGGGGGAGGATGTAAATGATGAAGAGGAGGGGGCCGAGTACGGATCCTTGGGGAACGCCTTGGGTGACTGTGGCTGTTGCAGAGGTGTGATTATGAAGAGAGATGAAGTGGGATCTGTTGGAAAGGTAGGAACGGAGCCAGCTGAGTGCAATACCTTCGATACCAAGGTCTTTTTTTTTTTTTTTTTTTTTTTTTTCCCACCTCCACCCCCCCTCTTCGGAGGACAACTTTATTTATATTATTTTATTAAACTGTAATATCTGAATGAGTTTGAAAACAGAATGAGTTTGAGTCTTGAAGTGGTATTTTAGTGAGTTGCACCAAACGTTCGGGACCAAGACGGGAAAGAGACCTGTACCTTGACTTCTCTGGCTAAGAAATGACCTAGAATCAGGTTTGCCTAGACATAAACTGGTAACAGGCTTGTGCTAACTGTAGACCACGTGGATAGTCCACAGACTGATAACGGGATTGTGCTGACTGCAGACTGCTGGGCCGGAACACAGACTGGTAGCTGAATTATGCTGACTGCAGACTGCTAGACTGGTCCACAGGCTGGTTACGGGCTTGTGTTAGTTGCAGATTGATAGGCCGGGACACAAACTGGTAACGAGTTTGTGTTGACTGCAGGCCGCTGGACTGGTCCACAGACTGGTAACGGGAATGTGCTGACTGCAGACTGCTGGGCTGGGACACAGACTGAGAGCTGGTTTATGCTGGCTGCAGGCCACTAGGCTGGCCCACAGGCTAGTAACAGGCTTATACTAAATGCAAACCACTAAGGACTGATCCACAAACTGTGAGCTGGCTTAAACTGGTTGTTAAATGCCAAACTGGTCCACAGCTTGTAAGCTGGCTTGGGCTATTTGTTGGGTGCTAGACTGGACCACAGATTATGAGCTGATTTAAGCTGGTTGTTGGATACTAGACTGGTCTACCAATTGTGAGCTAGCATGGGCTGGTTGTTAAATGCCAGATTGGTCCACAGACCGTGGACTGACTTGGGCTGGTTGTTGGATGCCAGACTAGTCCATAGCTTGTGAACTGACTTGGGCTGGTTGTTGAATGCCAGACTGGTCCACAGATCGTGAGCTGACTTGGGCTGGTTGTTAGATGCCAGACTAGTCCACAGGTTGTGAGCTCGCTTGGGTTGGTTATTGAATGCCAGACTGGTCCACAGATCGTAAGCTGACTTGGGCTGGTTGTTAGATGCCAGACTGGTCCACAGATTGTGAGCTCGCTTGGGTTGGTTGTTGAATGCCGGATTGGTCCACAGATTGTAAGCTGACTTGGGCTAGTTGTTGGATTCCAAACTAGTCCACAGATTGTGAGCTGGCTTAGGCTGGTTGTTGGATGCCAGACTGATCCACATACTGTGAGCTGGCTTGAGCTGGTTGTTGAATGCCAGACTGATCCACAGGTTGCAAGCTGGCTTGGGCTGGTTGTTGGGTGCCAGACTGGTCCGTAAGCTGTGAGCTGACTTTGGCTGGCTGTTGGATGTCAGGCTGGTCCACAGATTGTGAACTGATTTGGGCTGGTTGTTGGATGCCAGACTGGTCCACAGACTGTGAGCTGACTTGGGTTGGTTATTGGATACCAGACTGGTCTACAGGTTATGAGCTGACTTGGGCTAGTTGTTGGATGCCAGACTAGTCCACAGACTATGAGCTGGCTTGAAATGGTTGTCTGATGCTAGACTGGTCCACAGGCTATGAGCTGACTTGAGCTGTTTATTAGATGCCAGACTGGTATACCGATTGTGAGCTGTCATAGGCTGGTTGTTGAATGCCAGACTGGTCCACAGACCGTGAACTGACTTAGGTTGGTTGTTGAATGCCAGACTGGTCCACAGATTGTAAGCCGACTTGGGCTGCTTGTTGGATGTCGGATTGGTCCACAGATTATGAGCTAACTTATGCTAGTTGTTGGCTGCCAGACTGGTCTACCAATTGTGAGCTAGCATGGACTGGTTGTTACATGCCAGACTGGTCCACAGACCGTGAACTGACTTGGGCTGGTTGTTGGACGCCAGACTAGTCCACAGCTTGTGAACTGACTTGGGCTGGTTGTTGAATGCCAGACTGGTCCACAGATCGTGAGCTGACTTAGGCTGGTTGTTAGATGCCAGACTGGTCCACAGATTGTGAGCTCGCTTGGGTTGGTTATTGAATGCCAGACTGGTCCACAGATCGTAAGCTAACTTGGGCTGGTTTTTAGATGCTAGACTGGTCCACAGATTGTGAGCTCGCTTGGGTTGGTTGTTGGATGCCGGATTGGTCCACAGATTGTAAACTGACTTGGGCTAGTTGTTGGATGCCAAACTAGTCCACAGATTGTGAGCTGGCTTACGCTGGTTGTTGGATGCCAGACTGATCCACATACTGTGAGCTGGCTTGAGCTGGTTGTTGAATGCCAGACTGATCCACAGGTTGCAAGCTGGCTTGGGCTGGTTGTTGGGTGCCAGACTGGTCCGCAAGCTGTAAGCTGGCTTTGGCTGGCTGTTGGATGTCAGGGTGGTCCACAGATTGTGAGCTGGTTTAGGCTGGTTGTTGGATGCCAGATTGGTCCACAGACTGTGAGCTGACTTGGGTTGGTTATTGGATACCAGACTGGTCTACAGGTTATGAGCTGACTTGGGCTGGTTGTTGGATGCCAGACTAGTCCACAGACTATGAGCTGGCTTGAAATGGTTGTCTGATGCTAGATTGGTCCACAGGCTATGAGCTGACTTGGGCTGGTTATTAGATGCCAGACTGGTATACCGATTGTGAGCTGTCATAGGCTGGTTGTAGAATGCCAGACTGGTCCACAGACCGTGAGCTGACTTAGTTTGGTTGTTGAATGCCAGACTGGTCTAGCATGTAAGCCGACTTGGGCTGGTTGTTGGATGTCGGATTGGTCCACAGATTATGAACTAACTTATGCTAGTTGTTGGCTGCCAGACTAATTCACAGATTGTGAGCTGGCTTAGCCTGGTTGTTGGATGCCCAACTGGTCCACAGACTGTGAGCTGGTTTGGGCTGGTTGTTGAATGCCAGACAGGTCCACAGATTGTGTGCCGACTTGGGCTGGTTGTTGTATGCCAGGCTGGTCCACAGATTGTAAGCTGATTTGAGCTAATTTTTGGATGCCAGACCGGTCCACAAGCTGTGAACTGATTTGGGCTGGTTGTTGGTTCCCAGACTGGTCTACAGATGATTTTTGGATGCCAGACTGGCCCACAGATTGTGAGCTGGCTTAGGCTGGATGTTGAATGTCGGACTGGCCACAGACTGTGAGCTAGCTTAGGCTAGTTGTTAAATGCCAGATTGGTCCACAGACTGTGAGCTGGCTTGGACTGGTTGTTGGATACCAGACTGGTCCACAGATTATGAGCTAGCTTAGGCTGGTTGTTGGATGCCAGACTGGTCCACAGACTGTGAACCGGCTTAGGTGGGTTGTTGAATGCCAGACTGTAAGGTGGCTTAGGCTAGTTGTTGGATGCCAGACTTTTCCACGAACTGTGGGCTGGCAAGAGGATAGTTTTCTTTACCACAAATAATGTGCTTTACAGACTGGCAACTAGATTGGGCTGACTGCATGCCGCTAAGCTGGGACACAGACTGGTAACGGGATTATGCTGACTGCAGGCCGCTGAACTGGGACCCAGACTGAGAGCTAGCTTGTCTTGAGTGTAGGCCACTGGACTGGTCCACAGCCTGGTAACGGACTTGTGCTAACTGCAGACTGCTGGGCAGAGGCACAGACTGGTCGCGAGCTTATGCTAACTGCAGACTGCTAGGCAGGAGCACAGACTGGTTACGGGCTTGCGCTGATCGTACCGCAGATCCCCATATCCCCCAGTAAGGCAGAACATATATCCCTCCCACTAAGTGACGTAATTAATCAGCGGGGCCCAGAGAGAATCGAAGTCCGCCGATCGAAATTTGTTAAAAGCAAGCATGGACTCCAGACTGATATCAGACTCGATACCAAGGTCTTTGAGTCTGGTGAGCAGGATGTTATGGCTCACGGTATCGAAGGCTGCACTCAGGTCGAGAAGAATAAGGATGTTAAGGGAACCAGTATCAGCGGAGGTGAGGAGGTCATTAAGGACTTTGAGGAGAGCAGTTTCTGTGCTGTGGAGGGGGCGAAAACCAGATTGGAGAGGTTCAAATTGGTTATTGGCATGAAGATGGGTTTGTAATTGTAAAGCGACTATACGTTCCAGGGTTTTAGACAGAAAGGGGAGGGTGGAAACTGGGCGGTAGTTGTTGAGGGAAGAGGGATCCAGACCAGGTTTTTTGAGGATTGGGGTGACAGCGGCAGTTTTGAAAGCAGAGGGAACAGTTCCAAGGGACAATGAGGAATTGAAGAGGTTAGTGAGGTAGGGGCAAAGGACGGGGAGGCAGGACTTCAGGAGTGGAGTAGGGAGGAAGTCAAGTGAGCAGGTAGTCGGTTTGGAAGAACTGATGAGTTTAGAGATTTCAAGAGTGGTGACCAAGTTAAACTGGGAGAGGAGGCAGTGTGGAGAAGGGGGAGAGAGGTCAGGAGGGATGGGGGGAAAAGGGCCCGTGATAGGTGCTGGAGTAGATACTGGAAGGTCGGATGCAGGGGATAGAGATTGATAAATGATATTGATTTTATCAGCGAAAAAACAAATCTAACAATCGCTTATAAGTTATCATTAGGGATGGGACGATATACTTAAACTCACGATACGATGCACCTCGATATGCCAGGGTCACGATACAATACGTCACGATACGATATCAAAAAAGGAAAAAAAAGGAAAAAAATATTACTGTATAACAACAACTTTTTTTTTTTTTTTTAGCTGCACACAGGGAAACACAAGGCCTAACTGGCCAAACACAAACAAAAACACTCCCTTAGTGCTGCTCTAATCCTAGGTTAAGTTATTTTAGGACTGGTTCTTCTTCAAAAAAACTAACATATCAACATGTTCTGGTGTAATCAGTGATCTTTGAGCAGACACAATGTCTCCTGCTGTGGAAAAGACACGCTCACTGGGCACTGATGTAGCATACCGTAAAACTTCAAATAATAGCCGAGTCCCAAATAGACGCCTGTCTCTTTTACACGCCTGGTGTGGCTGCAGGTTTGGGTAAATAAAGGCCGGTCACAAATAGAGGCCGGGTCTGTTTTTTAGTTTCGGGTTGTATTTAACCTTCTAAAACCCGTCAGATCGTCCACTTTTTGGCGGCCGCCAAAGCAAATGTGTGTCCCGCCAAAGCCTTTTTTGATCGGCGAGTGATGTAGAATTGACTGCTGCGCTTGACAGGGCGCATAACGAGCAGAGAGAGAGAGAGAGAGAGAGAGAGAGAGAGAGCGCGCGCACTCTCACGTCTTCAAACAAAACGAGCGCTGTCTTGCTCTCTCCCTCGCGCATATTAATCAAAATCAATTGACACGATAGTAAAGGTCGAAAGACCGCAGTTTCACGTGGAGCATTTGGAGATTTTTAGAGATTAGAGACTCTAGGCCTATACACTCAATGAACAATATCTCAACACTAAATTATAAAGGCCGGTCTCATATAGACGCCTGTCTCAAATACAAGCCGGTGCAGTTCGACGATTTGGGAAAATAAAAGCCCGGGCTATTATTTGAAGTTTTACGGTATATATATACATTTGACTCCATGGTCGGCTGTTTGGGGGCAAGGCAGTTGGTGCTAATGCGAATATTTGTTAGCTCGCTGTAGACTGCAGTGTTGTTGTTGCAACATGCGCTGTCTTGACGTGATGACATACCGCACCGTTCCCCGGATATAATTTTTTTTTTTCATTTAGTTTTACCCTGCTTGATCAGCAGATGGTGCTGCCAGCCTGCCACCATAGACTGTATGTCTGCCCCATATACATAAACACACACATATAATACACTAAATTATTTATATACTACGCAAATCACGCAGCAGTGCCATCTATCTTTATTTCGCGATCCCTTTTTTTCGACCTCGATGCGTTTCGTCACGTTTTGTATCGCGATATTTTGTCAAACGATATTTCGTCCCATCCCTAGTTATCATATCACGCAAAACCATGCAAATTATACTTTGTTCTCAAATTGTTAATGTTAACAACATAAGCAAGCATTGCGTGACTACATGTAATGTCCTTCCGATATGTATCCTTGTTTTCGCATGGGTCCGGTTGCAGTCCTTTTTTTTTTCTGAAGCCACTCCGAAGTCCGAACGAAGTCTTTTGCATTTTACAGCGGGTGAATCTGTTGTCACTGGTGATTGTCGTTTGAACCTTTCTGGATCCGCCATCAAATTGATAAGTTTAATTATATCAAGTGCTGTGAGAAAAGGCTATAAATCTCCACCTCCAACATCCTCACACGCAATATAGCCTACTAGCTGAGACTCCTTCTTTATTTGTACAGATGTGACGTTATGACGCAAAGACATGCTCGAATCTCCCGCGGAAATCCACCAGTACCACTGAAATTAAAAATATTATTACAAGCTTACTGTTTTGAATCGAGCTAAAGCAAGCAGATAGTTTTGAACACTGGCTTGTTATGTATTTTCTCAAATATGTATTTTGGATAACTTTTAACCCCAAAAAAGCTACGGACTGCAGCTTTAACCTTCTAGTCTATTAATTGGTTCAGTTCTCATCTGTCTGCTCTCTGTTTGTTGCAATGGCTACATATTGATTTGATATCGTGTTTGTTATAAGGATAGCAGATGAACCCAAGTGCAGACGGTATGCAATCACAAAACGTTTATTGATAACAGAAACCAGGGGAAAGCAAAACCCACGAGGGGGCAAAACAAAGGCAAGACGAACGAGGGATGACTAAACTAGACTACACTTGACAAAGATTAGACTTTAAACAGACAGCAAATACAAGATCAAAAACTATACAAGACTATTTACTAAGACAGCGTACTCACAGGTAGTATCTCCCAATGTATGACAATGAACCGGCACATGACAGCAAACACAAGGGGATTAAATAGGGAGAAACTAACAATGACAACAGGTGATACTGATTAAGGTGCAAAGGACAAAATGAGGATAACAAGGGGGCGGGGCAAGGGAACGAGACAACACAAGCACATGGCCAGAACACAAAGCCATGTGCTTGTGTAACGGAGGCCAGCTAGTAGTTGCTGTGCGAGTAAACCTCAGTCCTCTGATCTCAAAAGGCTCTCTGGCGACAGATGCTAGAGGCTGCAGTCTTTAGCCTCCTCGTTAGAGCGCCTGACTCTCATGCCGGAGACCCGGGTCGAGGCCCCTCGCAGCGGGTCGAGTGGGACCCGGGTGGAGTTGTTACACTTGCACACAAAACATGAGTCTGTCATGATCCTGCCACAAGACTTAAAGAAAGACAAGGACTAGATGGCAGAATCATGACAGTGTTGCTCTGTTTGCCCTCAGTTTCTGTCTGTTTATTGACTAACTTTGCTAATGTCAATGTGCTATGTGGTTGTCTTTCTCAGTATTCTCCTGTTTATTTTGTTTATTATTCCATTAAAAGCCTATTGGGATTATCCTCTTTGTTTTGCTCTTCTCTACAGCCACGTATCCTGACCGGCATTAAGCAATTAATTGACATGTTCATCAGTGCATGAAAGCAGGAGGATTGAAACTTTTCTTTGTATTTTTACTGCTTTTCTGTGAAGCTGCTTTGAAAAAACTGTTTAACTGTAACTGAAATAAAAGACATTGATTAAATAGAAAATACAAGATTGAGATTTGAATTGATTTAGATTTAAATTTTATACATAATCTTTTAATTTTCATATTTTTTATCTCTTCTTCTTTTGTTATTTCAGCAGCGTAGATGGAGACCAAAGCATCTCTCGAGGGGCTGCCTCAGTCTTCTGTTTAAACAACACTTTCACCATCGTAACAACTGACCTGAATAGGCATGATCAACTAATGAAGGATGAACTACAGAGAATCAAAGACCGAAACAAAACCAGCATGAAGAACAAGTATGAGAGATTTTTTGAGGGACTGAAACTTCAAGAGAATGAAACCCTCCTGAACAGGATCTACACACAGCTCTACATCATAGAGGGAGAGAGAGAAGGAGTGAATGAAGAACATGAGGTTTTACAGATGGAGAAATCAGCCAGAACACAACACTCACAAGACACTCCAATCCACTGCAATGACATCTTTAAAGCCTCTCCTGAACCAGGACGCCAGGAGAAACAGCAGATCAAGACTGTTCTTACTAAAGGCATCGCTGGAATCGGGAAAACCGTCTCTGTGCAGAAGTTCATTCTGGACTGGGCCGAGGGGAAAGACCATCAGGATGTAGATTTCATGTTTGTGCTTCCATTTCGAGAGCTGAACTTGATCCGAGATCATCAGTACAGTCTTCACAGACTTCTGCTGGACTTTCATCCTGAACTTCAAGATCTGGACTCAAAGATGTATGAGGAGTGTAAAGTTGTGTTGATCTTTGATGGTCTGGATGAAAGCAGAATCCCACTGATGTTTCCAGACGCTCAGGAAGTTTCTGATGTGACTGAGACTTCATCAGTGGGTGTGTTGATGTCAAAGCTCATGAAAGGAGATCTGCTTCCCTCGGCTCTCATCTGGATCACCTCCAGACCAGCAGCAGCCAATCAGATCCCCTCCAAATACATCAACCGTCTGACAGAGATTCAGGGATTCAGTGATCCTCAGAAGGAGGAATATTTCAGGAAGAGAATCTGTGACGAGCATCAAGCCAGCAGAATCATCTCTCACATCAGAAGAGCAAGAAGCCTCCACATCATGTGCCACATACCCGTCTTCTGCTGGATCTCCTCCACTGTGCTTCAGAAGCTCCTGGAAGAAGATCTGAGTGCAGAAATCCCTCAAACTCTGACTGAAATGTACATCCACTTCCTGCTGATTCAGATCCATATGAGGAATCAGAAGTATGAAGAGAGAGATCCAGAGAAACTCCTGCACTCCAACAGAGAAGTGATTGTGAAACTTGCTAAAGTGGCTTTCCATCAGCTGATGAAGGGCAATGTGATGTTCTACGAGGAGGACCTGAGAGAGAGCGGCATAGACGTCACTGACGCCTCAGTGCATTCTGGGATTTGCACTGAGATCTTTAAGGAGGAATCTGTGATTCATCAGAGGAAAGTCTACAGCTTCATTCATCTGAGCTTCCAGGAGTTTCTCGCTGCTTTCTATGTGTTTTACTCGTATATGATCAAGAACAAGGAACCACTGCATGAATTCAGATTTTACAGATCTGATAAAGACTCTCTGTCTGAGTTACTAATATCAGCTGTAGATGAAGCCCGCAAGAGTAAGAATGGACGGCTGGATCTGTTCCTGCGGTTCCTGCTGGGCATCTCACTGGAGTCCAATCAGAGACTCTTACAGGATCTACTGACACACACAGAGAAAAGCTCAGAGAGCATCAGGAGAACCACACAGTATATTCAAAAGAACATCAAGAGTCTTAACATTGATGATCATGATATATTGTATGTACATGAAATTGATATGATATGCAGAAAAGATCTCTCAGCTGACCAATCCATTAATCTGTTCCTCTGTCTGCTGGAAGTGAAAGATCAGACTCTGTCCGGAGAGATTCAGGAGTTTGTGAAATCAGACAAACACTCAGAAAATGAACTCTCCCCTGCTCACTGCTCAACAATCTCCTACATGCTTCAGATCTCAGAGGAGCCGCTGGATGAGCTGAACCCCATGAAATACAACACATCAGCTGAGGGCAGAAGAAGACTGATACCAGCTGTGGTCAACTGCAGAAAAGCTCTGTGAGTGTTTAATTAACAAATGAAGAATCATGTTTAATAATGAATCTAGCCCCCTTTAGAATTGATACCTGTATATTCATTGCATTTGTAATTTAAAAAAATCACGGGTAGAGAAACCAAAAGAATATTAATCAATTTGGTTGGCTTAATTTGTTTAAAAATAGATATTTCCTTCAGTTAAATTGAATGCCTTATTATGCCAAGAAGTGGACTGGGACATAATTTCAGGCCGGGGACTCTCACACCCATCCAGGCCATCCCATACACCCACAACAAATTTTGGAACCATAGAGATCCATATTTTTTTTGAATGGCCATCACATTAAAAAGGGTTAAATCCTTAGGCTAGGGCCGTGCAAAATAATTAAAGGTTGTTTCTTCACCTGCACCTTCACTTCACTTCCCTGATATCTCTCTGTCTCGACTCTCTCCCTTGTGTGTACTTTTTTTGCTACTTTTCTTGTACCTGTCACTTCTTCTTCAGCAGGTCTACTGTTATGAACACAACTGTCTCAACATTGTTGCAAAAAGAAAAAAAAAGGAAACACATTTCATCATACTTTTTTTCACACAGATTCTAAATATATTTTAGGTAAATTTAAAGGATCACATTAGGACAATGTGTTGTTGTTGTTGTTGTTTTATATTAAAATGCCTTAAATATCTAATATTTAACAAAACTATTTCATGCAAATATATTGAAAACATACATCATGAAAATGTACTAATAGAAAAATCATAATACTGAACCTTTTATTACATTTTTATTTTTGTGTTGTTGTCTGCCTCTAGTCCAAACCTAAAAATCAATGTCAATATCTGTCTGATAAATTGTAAATGAATCTGTCTACTTTAATTTAGATAGAAATAGATAATAATGATGTCATTTAGTATACAGTTTTGTGAGGGATGAGAGTAATGGGGTGCTACCCAGCTAACAATTTATGGTTCCCAGAACGTTCTGGGAACGTTAGTTTTTGGTTGCGGGAACGTTCCCTTAAGGTTATGTTTTGGTTCCCATGGAAAGTTTTCTTAACGTTCAGGGAACGTTAGTTTTTATTTACATTGCAACCTTTTGGCAACCTTTAGGGAACGTTCCCCTAACGTTCTTTTTTACATTCTCCTAACCTTTAACAACAATGGTACCAATTTTATTATTACTTTAAACTGTCTGTGCATGAGCAGGAATTAATTATTATATATTAGCATGAATGAACGAACAGGAAAACTTGATGGGATTTAAAACTTTAATATAAAATGAAAATACATAAAATATAAAAGGCCTAAAAAAATAATACAAGAATCAGAGTCAGTTTTAAACAGTTTTAGTATACAACTATTAATATGACATAATATCAATACAAGTAAAAATGGAGTGGGATGAAGAGTGCAAAGTAATACTGCAAATGTAGTGTGCAAGATGCATATTGGAATGATAAAGTATGTAATGTGTAGGTAAATGGCCAAAGTGGCGAAAATACAATAATAAAAAAAGAGCTCCATGGTTCTGAAGGCTCAGTCCTTCTCAGCTGGCCTAAAAAGAAAGAAACAAAAGTTTGATATGTCATACTAAGAATGAACACGTTGACAAAAGCAAGACAAATTGCTTTACCAACAACCCTGTTTTTTATGATCACAAATATTGATAGTTTTCCCATTCCATTGATTATTATGAACATCACATAGAAGAATTTCAATTTACCGTCTGTGTGGGGCAAACTTTAGCACTTGCCCAATCAAGTCCTCCGCGTCTGCTGCAGTCAGCACGGGGACGTTTTTCTGGGAGGCCGCTAGAGTAGAAGTCAAAATGAAGCATAGTTACAAGTCAAATTAAAACCTCCAAGCTGAGCATAATACTGATGTGAACAATAAAATATCACCTGCCTGTTATAACCCTGCAGATTGTCAGGTCCTGGAAGGCCTTCTTTGCCTTTCTGCCCCGCAGACTATACTGTTTTAGCACGTCATTGGTTGCCACTCGCCGTAGCATGCGACGGATGGCAGTACCTCTGGTCGAACCTCCAAGGGTTGTCAGGAAAAGTTGCTGTAAAACATATAGAAATACAAATTATACATGTAGAACAAAGTGGAGAGCTTGTACAATCTCATTTTGTAAGAGCCGTCAGTTCAGTTAAAATGATATTTGAAGTTATGCAATTATATAGTGTTAATCTTAGGGCAAGACTATGGCCACTTAATTACCATGTTGTCCCTCCTCTCCTGTTGACCGAGACTCCTGTCGAACTCCTCCAGCTCTGTCACTGAGCAGGGCGACAGCAACATGTCATCGACTGGAGCAGAGGGAGGTGACTGGGAGCTCCTTAAGAGCATGAGCAGCTCATCCATCTTCTGCTCCATCTTCTCCTCAAATGCGTCCATCTGCTGTGCCATGCGGGTAATGGATGTCCTCACGGCTATGGAAAAATTATTGGTGTTAGTTTTAGTTGTTATACATTATATACTTGCATATGTGAACAACTTAAGTGAGTCTTCTTACCTCTCTTTTCCGTCTCCATGGCTGAGCCACCTCCCTCTGTGTGATGAGTTCTGCTGTTTACAACAACAAAAAAGTCAAGTTACTCTCAAGTTCCTTGTCATGAAATTGTATTTAATTGGAAATGGAAAATTGAAAGCCACTGTACCTTCAGGCTGAGCTTGCGTCACAATAGACCCATTCAATTCTGGGTGACCGGCTGGTTTTCTGTGTGGTGTTGACTCATCTAAAAAGAAAGTAGATATGAATATTGGTCAGTTCATTTATGTCAGGTTTCTTGCACATGGCCAAAAAAAAACAACTTACATGCAGGTGGTGGAGGCATCTGCAGACCTGAAAAAAGGCAGGAAGAGACAAACACATCAGAACAGTCACATGATATGCACCAGGTTGAATGTCAGTACTCAGTAGTTCCATGGCAGGAAATATGACTCTGGCTTCTTAAATGCATGCATAAATGTTAACTTACGGACAGGGCTTCCAGACACACACTCTGTCCTGGAATGCTTTCTTGCTTGTGGAACAGTCTAATCTGAAATAAAAGACTAAACAATTTGTACAGATTACAAAAATAAAATTTGAATGGTGTAAATAATTCCTTCTGTACTTTTTTGAGAGCCAGTAGCAGAACAAAGCAGTATTTCCATACAGAGAAAACTATTATTTATTTATATATAGTATAGCAGCAATAGGTCACCTGTACTGAGCCAGATTTTCTTGACTGTATATTTGGCCCAGAAGTACCTGAGTGAACCTTGTGGGTGGTGTTCCTCGCTGCAGGAGTCACTGGTCTCATCCATAGGTTTGTCCATGGGCGTCGTAGCCCAGAGACTTTCTAATGGGGAGACACAGCAGCCATAGAAATGTTAATTAATTAAAAGAACCGGTATATCTTATTTGTAACAAGAACGCAAGCAGGTTAACATGATGATACAAAACATACAATGCGGCAAAGCATACACGTCGTGCAAAGCCGCATACAAAGACTCAAACAAAGCCCAATATATGCATTACAGATATATATACACTCACCGGCCACTTTATTAGGTACACCTGTCCAACTGCTCGTTAACACTTAATTTCTAAGCAGCCAATCACATGGCGGCAACTCAGTGCATTTCAAGTTTCAAGTTTGTATTTATTTATATAGCACATTTAAAAACAGCAAACAGGGCTGACCAAAGTGCTGAACAATACACAAGATAAAGAACAAAGACAAACCACACAATCATGACAGAAGCTCACAATGAATTAAAAGCTAAAGAAAAAAAAATAGGTTTTAAGAGAGGATTTAAAAACAGTTACAGATTGAGCAGCTCTGATGTAAACCGGAAGGCTGTTCCACAGCCTAGGGCCAGCAACAGCAAAGGCTCTGTCCCCTCTATTCTTTAACCTAGATCTGGGGACAGACAGAAGTCTCTGATCACCAGACCTCAGGTTTCGTGTGGGGTTGTGTGGACAGAGTAGCTCAGACAAATAGCTCGGTGCCAGATTATTTACGGATTTAAAAACAAATAAAAGAATTTTAAACTCGATTCTAAAATGCACAGGTAGCCAATGCAGAGATTTTAAGATAGGTGTTACATGATCAAATTTGCGTTTTCTTTTGAGGAACTTTGCAGCAGCGTTCTGTACTAATTGGAGACGCGCAATAGACTGTTTGGGTATGCCGAAGTAGAGAGAGTTGCAATAGTCCAACCGCGATGTAATGAGCGCATGGATTGCAATCTCTAGTGTTTTCTCAGAAAGGGAGGATTTAATTTTAGAGAGAAGACGTAACTGAAAAAAGCAAGAACTAATCACCGCATTGATTTGTTTTTCAAATTTCAGGTTTTGGTCCCAGAGAACACCTAGGTTCTTAATGCAAGATGACTTTGGATCAAGACAGTCCAGATCAATGTTGCTGCTATTATAGTTGTCATGGGGGCCAAAGACTATAACCTCGGTCTTGGATTCATTCACAAATAAGAAGTTTTGAGAAAACCACATTTTTACTTCCTCTATGCATGCAAAAAGACATTTTAGTGCAGTATCTTTGTTGCGTTTCAGAGGGAAATAAATTTGTGTATCATCTGCATAGCAGTGAAATGATACGCCATGCTTTCTGAAAATGGAGCCCAGAGGAAGTAAATATATGGAAAAAAGAATGGGTGCGAGAATAGACCCCTGCGGCACTCCACAGGAGAGTTGAGCTGGCGAGGAAGAAAAATTACCCAGTTTAACAGAGAAACTTCTATTTGTTAGATAAGATCTAAACCAGCTGAGGACAGTTCCCTGGATGCCCACAGAGCATTCTAGTCGGGATAATAGAGTTTTATGATCAACTGTATCAAAGGCCGAGGTTAAGTCTAACAGTATTAGGATCACAGAGTCACCAGCATCGGTTGCTAACAGTATATCATTAGAAACCCTTAAAAGAGCAGACTCTGTGCTGTGCAGAGGCTTAAAACTAGACTGGAAAGTTTCAAGAATTTGATTTGCGCTAAGATGAGATTGGAGTTGATTCAGAACCGTTTTCTCCAATGCTTTTGTAATAAAAGGAAGGGTAGAAATAGGTCGAAAGTTATTAAAATCCCTAACATCAAGTGAAGGTTTCTTGAGCAAAGGTGTAACAGTAGCTTGTTTTAGTGTATCAGGGATAGTCCCTGTGCTCAAGAATTTATTCATTAGAGACACCAAACATGTTCCAACCGAATCCAAAGTTTGTTTCAAGATGCGCGGAGAGAGAACATCAAGAGAGCAGAAGGAAGGTTTCAAATGATCAACAATTTCTCTGAGAGATAGAAGAGAAACAGGGTCAAACACACTCCATATGGGTGAAGAACAACTCAGTTCATGCGAGACATTAGCAGATGATTGCAACTGAGATCTTAGAGAGGTGATCTTCTCACAGAAAAACCTTGAGAAACCTTCACATAATGATACTGAAGGATTTGAAATCACAACTATAGGAGGATTGAGAGCAGACTTTAACACAGAAAACAAGGCTTTTGAACTATGATGATTTTTTAAAATTAAATTAGAAAAATACTTAGACTTAGCAGATATCATAGCTTTCTGAAAAGCACTGAGGGAGTTTTTCAGCATTTCATAAGAGATTTGTAGCTTATCACTTTTCCATTTACGTTCTGCTCTTCTACACGTTCGTCTCAGAGAACGGATGGTATCATTGAGCCATGGTTCAGTCTTAGGTTTTGACTTCTTAGCTTTTAAAGGAGCAGTGGTATTTAAAACCTCAGAGCATACAGTATTAAACAGACTAAGATGTTCTTCAGCATCCAAGTCGGGTAAGGGTGACTCCAGGGACAGAGACAGACACACCTCATTTAAAGAGTTAGGCATGTAGACATGGTCAAGACAATCTCCTGCAGTTCAAACCGAGCATCAGTATGGGGAAGAAAGTTGATTTGAGTGACTTTGAACGTGGCATGATTGTTGGTGCCAGAAGGGCTGGTCTGAGTATTTCAGAAACTGCTAATCTACTGGGATTTTCAAGCACAACCATCTCTAGGGTTTACAGAGAATGGTCCGAAAAAGAAAAAAACATCCAGTGAGCGGCAGTTCTGTGGGCGGAAATGCCTTGTTGATGCCAGAGGTCAGAGGAGAATGGCCAGACTGGTTCGAGCTGATAGAAGGGCAACAGTGACTGAAATAACCACTCGTTACAACCGAGGTATGCAGCAAAGCATTTGTGAAGCCACAACACGCACAACCTTGAGGCGGATGGGCTACAACAGCAGAAGACTCCACCGGGTACCACTCATCTCCACTACAAATAGGAAAAAGAGGCTACAATTTGCAAGAGCTCACCAAAATTGAACAGTTGAAGACTGGAAAAATGTTGCCTGGTCTGATGAGTCTCGATTTCTGTTGAGACATTCAGATGTTAGAGTCAGAATTTGGCGTAAACAGAATGAGAACATGGAACCATCATGCCTTGTTACCACTGTGCAGGCTGGTGGTGGTGGTGTAATGGTGTGGGGGATGTTTTCCTGGCACACTTTAGGCCCCTTAGTGCCAATTGGGCATCGTTTAAATGCCACGGCCTACCTGAGCATTGTTTCTGACCATGTCCATCCCTTTATGGCCACCATGTACCCATCCTCTGATGGCTACTTCCACCATGTCACAAAGTTCAATCATTTCAAATTGGTTTCTTGAACATGACAATGAGTTCACTGTACTAAAATGGCCTCCACAGTCACCAGATCTCAACCCAATAGAGCATCTTTGGGATGTGGTGGAACGGGAGATTCGCATCATGGATGTGCAGCCGACAAATCTGCGGCAACTGTGTGATGCCATCATGTCAATATGGACCAAAGTCCCTGAGGAATGCTTCCAGCACCTTGTTGAATCTATGCCACGAAGAATTGAGGCAGTTCTGAAGGCAAAAGGGGGTCCAACCCGTTACTAGCATGGGGTACCTAATAAAGTGGCCGGTGAGTGTATATATATATATATATATATGAATTACAGCCATTTAGCTGGAGCTATATCCATTATTACAGCTACAGGACCCAAACCAGTCATATGAGCATGCGCTGTGCCGGATTATAACAAAGCCCTACGAGGGAAAGGGCTTAAGGTTAAACCCCAAACACTTGCATTACAACCACAACATCATAAAACTGTAGCGTATTTCACTTACTTTTTCGTGAGAATGTGAAGCTGTGTAGGTCGTTTTTCCAAGACTTCCTGATAGTGAACGGGGTTCTACGTAGACTTATCCATTTCTCCCAGCCAATCAGGAACGTCCGTGTTGCGTCACACGCCTTGACGTCAGGCAACCTGGCCAATCAGCATTTTAGAGGGTAATTTTAAACTAAAATGGAGTGTGTTGCTCTCTCCGACACAGTGGTACTACCCACGTATAGTGGTTTTTTTAATCTCTTTCCTGCACTTATCCATTTGATAGAGTTTTTTTTATTTACTGTTTAAACGTAAAAGTATAATGCTACCGTGTGTAACATCACACACCCTTATTTGCTCGACAGCACAGGGATGCCAACGGTACAGGAATAAATGAAACAAGTTCTGAATGTATTCTAACAGTGATAGCAGAAAACTATTATAAAAATATTTTACCGAACTATTATTATTTGTTTAACCCGATATGAAACTCACAAACAGTGTGAGTGCTACGTGTGTATTTCTATAAACAGACTCAGAATTCAGAATTAAAAAATGTAACTACACAAGGTGGCTTGTACTAGGCAACATGAACTGGTCAGTTAAGCTGGGAGCTAGCACTAACTAAAACGTGTCTATAACGTTTAGGGCTAATATACCTGTGCTCAAACACACCAATTTATCTCGAGCGTCCATTTACCTGAAAGAAGACGGGTTCCCAGGCAAGTTCTGTGTATCGATCCAGAAGGACTTTGGTGTATGTAAATTGTAAATAGCACAACACGGAAGTCAGTACAGGACTTCAATCGGTCACCTGAAAGCAGAGGCACTTCCCCCTACTGGTGTGGGGGTGTAACGGTTGGATTTGTACACCGAACTGAGCCACTTGTTAGAAGTGAAATGTGAAATGAAATAAGTGAATTTTCTTAGTTGTAAAAATCGTTCTATTGATAGATTCTTGTTTTAAGTATTTTTAACTAATACAGTTAAAAAAACAAAATCAAGCAAAAAAGTATTGTTTTTAGCTACATTTATTATCAGCCTAAAAATAAATATATTCTCTTGCTATGCGGTTTATCTTACTTATATTTCATAAGATCAATCATTTTAGAGTGAATCTAAATCAAGTGACTGCAAACCTTCTATGCTACGTCATTAAATGGAGCTGGTTTAAACATTTCAAAACCGCACACAGAACAACCAAAAACAACCAAACGGGAACGTTGTGTGGAGGTATAGTGCAACCACAGGAGAACGTTTTAGTTGGTTGGTTCCCTTAACGTTTAGGGAACGTTATAACCCTGAGGGAACGTTCCCTAAACGTTAGTTTTTGGTTTGGTTCAAACTAACCTTTAGAGAACCATAAACTAACGTTCCGTAACGTTCCCTAAACGTTCTGTGTTAGTGGGGTACTGCTAACATTTGCTAGCAGTTTAATACTTAGCTAAGTTAACAAACACAAAACCACAGTTGCCTATTTACAAGTGAAACTGACCGCTGTCACAATCCCAGACTCTGTAACCTCCCTCTCTGGCCGAGTCCATGAGGAATTATATTGAGGAGGAACTCATAAAGGGCTTCATTCGACCCTCCACGTCTCCTGCGTCCGCCGGTTTCTTCTTTGTCCAGAAGAAGGAGGGAGGATTCCGACCCTTCATTGACTATCGTGCCTTGAATAACATCACCATCAAGTTCCGCTACCCACTTCCCTGGGTACCAGCCGCCCTGGAATTGCTCCCCACTGCAAGGTATTACACCAAGCTTGACTTACGCTGTGTGTACAACCTCATCCGTATCAGGGAGGGGGACGAGTGGAAGACGGCCTTCTCCACGAGCACAGGGCACTACGAATATTTGGTCATGCCTTTCGGCCTGTCGAACAGTCCTTCCATCTTCCAGTCATTCATAAACGACATGTTCAGAGACATGCTCCAAAGAACAGTTATAGTGTACATCGACGATATCTTGATTTATTCTGAGACCCTGACGGACCATGTGCAGCATGTTCGAACCGTCCTCCAGAGGCTCATCCAGCACCAACTACTGTATGCAAAACTGGAGAAGTGTGAGTTTCATCAGACTTCCACTACATTCTTGGGGTACGTCATCAGCCCGGACGGAGTCGCCATGGACGATGGCAAGGTCAGAGCAGTCCTTGAATGGCCACGACCCACCACCCTGAAAGAACTGCAGCACTTCCTCGGGTTTGCCAACTTTTATCGCCGTTTCATAAGAAACTTCAGTTCAGTGGCAAACCCACTCACCTCTCTGCCACCCAAGCCTTTAATCAGCTCAAGCAACATTTCACCACAGCACCCATTATTCTGCACCATCCTGACTCAGAATTACCATTCCTGGTCGAAGTGGACGCCTCCAGTACCAGATTAGGCGCCATTCTCTCAACGCATCCATGTGCGTTTTACTAAACTAAATAATGCCGAGAGGAATTACGATGTGGGAGATAGGGAACTTCTAGCTATGAAGGCCGCCTGCGAAGAGTGGCGGCATTGGTTAGAGGGTGCTACCCACTCCTTTACCATTCTCACCGGCCACAGACTCCGTAACCTCCCTCTCTGGCCATCAGAGGGCGTCCTCGACCGAACATTGACTCTTTCCAGGTGCACACTACATTTCCCAATAGCCTCAGCTCTGACTCTGATTACTATGCCCAGCTGTAGCTCATCTATCAGGCTTTATAGCTGTGCTGATCACAGCTCTCTGTGCGAAGTCTTGTTTTGCTATTGTGAACTTTACTAAGCATTTATTCCTGTGACTGCCTGATCGTTTGTGACCCTGTCTGTATTTGATATCTCCTTGTCTGCCTCCCGCCTACGTTACCTCTGACTGTTATCTGCCTGCCCCGACCTTCTGCCTGGTATTTATATTACGATTTAGCCCTGTCTACACTGCTGTGTCTGCTGGTTTTGACATTTGCCTGTTTAACGACAGGAAGTAATAAGACGAAGTAATAAAAAATTACTCTTTACATTTAGGTAGTAGCCTAGTGAGAACAGGGTGTTGGGGGAATCACTTTTTTTTCTCTTTTTCATCAAACCGCAGTTTTTGCAAGTTCCCGCAATTTTTGCAAGTTCTCGCAATTTCATCGCATAAAATTGCATAAATATCCTGCATATTCCATCGCATTTTTAAAGAAAACGGGCCGGTTAATCAAGGATTTTTGCCCGCAACAATCACAAAAATACTCTGGAAGGACTGTTTATTGTTTGATTAACTTTGGTGACACAAACAGTTTGGGGTATATTGGGCTGCTGTCACTTTAAGACAAATGCACATATCCAATCCCGGTAGACAAGCATCCATTTTCTTTCTCTGTGTTCAACTGATAACCGACTGCATTTACGAGGAAACTCGTTGACTTAATTTTCCATGCATATGTCCGTTCAAGCACCAATAGTTAAGAAAGGGAAGGGAATTCTCATGCTGTCTGCGTGGCTCAGTGTGTGTGCGCACACAAAACAGCGCGCAAGCTTCAGTCTTTTTTCAGTTGATGTTTAAACTGA
This sequence comes from Rhinichthys osculus, assembly GCA_029959095.1. NCBI lineage: Eukaryota > Metazoa > Chordata > Actinopteri > Cypriniformes > Leuciscidae > Rhinichthys > Rhinichthys osculus. Next base: position 41,411,630 of record JARWKJ010000012.1, read on the forward strand.
CAGGACTTAAAAACACATGAAAATGATAAACTGTCACTCTATGATCATGGTTAAACCTAAATTGCGGGTGTGTATTTGCTGCCTAAGAGGCGCTACAATCACAGACTTTGAAAAGTGTCAGTTTATTCTCTCTATTGCGTAATCTGCCGCTGGGCCTCATTCAGAGCTATTGAAAGCTGGTAGCAGATGAATTCAAGTGAAACATTGTTGTTAAACAAATTCATAATCACTATGCTGAAATTACTGAAATTAAATTGAATAAATAATGAAAACATTTCAACATAAACCATTGCAATAGAAACATATTAGGCTACATTGATGAGGCTTTGCAAGAGCATAAAATACATTATCTTCACAGCGTTCAGACGGTAGCTCTGTGGTCAATGCAACAGCATGCGCCTCACGGAGCTTCAAGCGATCCGAGATCGAATCTCATTGTAGCATACATGCTGTTAACCGATGTTGGCCCGACAGTGTTTATGTTTTACCGTTCTTTATGCTTAAATAGGTAACTGTTTATCAAATTTATTAACTTTTTATTTATTTAAAGTCAAGCGTTTTGTTTAATTATCAATGGCACATTACAACATAAATTTGCTACATTCCAGTAGAGCCGCAGCACAGACGACAAAACTGATAAAGAAAGATTGTCAGCCGATCGCGTCAGAAAATGAAAATGAAGAAGCTCGTATTTAATCTGCAAAATTATTGTTTTGTGAATCATTCACAAAATTGAGATGACTGACAGTGATACCCGGCCATAGCAATGGAACAATTTTTTCAAAACAGATCCATACATTGAACAAATCAAAAAAAGACTGATTTTGTTGACTTGGCTACACAAAATAACAGACTAACTAAATAGTATTGCTTTCAATATAAAAACCAATGAAAATATAAAAGAACACTAAAATTAATTAAGTTTGAAACCTCATCACACATTTCAAGGTTTAAATAAAGTGTCGGGACAGTTTATTTATTTAAAACAGCTGCATCGAGTTTATTTCCTTTGCAATGCAAAATAAGAAACACAGAATCTTATTCTTGCAACATTTTAAATTTGTATTGCAAAAGAAATTGCAGCTAAATTAAACAATTAAAACAGTACAAAACGAAAATAGTCCAAAGCGACATAAAATTAGAACATGCGTTTTTCTTTGCCTCTCTCTCGTGCTGGATCTCTTTTTAGCAAGTTTATTTTGTCTCCCTCGCTGCGCGCGGCGGGTCTCTCTCGAAATTAAACATTACAGGGTAAAAACACATCATACAGCTGATAATACTGTATATGTCGCTGCGTGTTATCCATACAAATCACGAAAAAAAAATTATTTAGCCTTTGTTGCTTCAAATACACAGCATGCCTTGTTGAATTCACCTTACAATAGAACAAGGTTGATCGTGAATTAAAGAGCTCTGTATACTGCTCACTCCCATTCCAGACTGATCTCATGAAATGGCGTATGTATGACACGCCAATTCATATTTCCATTTTTGATGTGCTATCAACACGCATAATCGCTTTTCAGCGTGTTTATCAACGCCGTTGACTTTACGTACATTACTGTATACGGGTCCTTCTCAAAAAATTTGCATATTGTGATAAAGTTCATTATTTTCCATAATGTAATGATAAAAATTAAACTTTCATATATTTTAGATTCATTGCACACCAACTGAAATATTTCAGGTCTTTTATTGTTTTAATACTGATGATTTTGGCATACAGCTCATGAAAACCCAAAATTCCTGTCTCAAAAAAATTAGCATATTTCATCCGACCAATAAAAGAAGTGTTTTTAATACAATACAAAAAAAAAGTCAACCTTTAAATAATTATGTTCAGTTATGCACTCAATAGTCAATACTTGGTCGGGAATCCTTTTGCAGAAATGACTGCTTCAATGCGGCTTGGCATGGAGGCAATCAGCCTGTGGCACTGCTGAGGTGTTATGGAGGCCCAGGATGCTTCGATAGCGGCCTTAAGCTCATCCAGAGGGTTGGGTCTTGCGTCTCTCAACTTTCTCTTCACAATATCCCACAGATTCTCTATGGGGTTCAGGTCAGGAGAGTTGGCAGGCCAATTGAGCACAGTAATACCATGGTCAGTAAACCATTTACCAGTGGTTTTGGCACTGTGAGCAGGTGCCAGGTCGTGCTGAAAAATGAAATCTTCATCTCCATAAAGCTTTCCAGCAGATGGAAGCATGAAGTGCTCCAAAATCTCCTGATACCTAGCTGCATTGACCCTGCCCTTGATAAAACACAGTGCACCAACACCAGCAGCTGACATGGCACCCCAGACCATCACTGACTGTGGGTACTTGACACTGGACTTCAGGCATTTTGGCATTTCCTTCTCCCCAGTCTTCCTCCAGACTCTGGCACCTTGATTTCCAAATGACATGCAAAACTGAGCAACAGTCCAGTGCTGCTTCTCTGTAGCCCAGGTCAGGCGCTTCTGCCGCTGTTTCTGGTTCAAAAGTGGCTTGACCTGGGGAATGCGGCACCTGTAGCCCATGTCCTGCACACGCCTGTGCACGGTGGCTCTGGATGTTTCTACTCCAGACTCAGTCCACTGCTTCCGCAGGTCCCCCAAGGTCTGGAATCGGTCCTTCTCCACAATCTTCCTCAGGGTCCGGTCACCTCTTCTCGTTGTCCAGCGTTTTTTGCCACACTTTTTCCTTCCCACAGACTTCCCACTGAGGTGCCTTGATACAGCACTCTGGGAACAGCCTATTTGTTCAGAAATTTCTTTCTGTCTTACCCTCTTGCTTGAGGGTGTCAATGATGGCCTTCTGGATAGCAGTCAGGTCGGCAGTCTTACCCATGATTGCGGTTTTGAGTAATGAAACAGGCTGGGAGTTTTTAAAAGCCTCAGGAATCTTTTGCAGGTGTTTAGAGTTAATTAGTTGATTCAGATGATTAGGTTAATAGCTCGTTTAGAGACCCTTTTCATGATATGCTCATTTTTTGAGACAGGAATTTTGGGTTTTCATGAGCTGTATGCCAAAATCATCAGTATTAAAACAATAAAAGACCTGAAATATTTCAGTTGGTGTGCAATGAATCTAAAATATATGACAGTTTAATTTTTATCATTACATTATGGAAAATAATGAACTATCACAATATGCTAATTTTTTGAGAAGGACCTGTATATAAATATATGACCTACACCAACCCCGTCCCTAAACCTACCCGTTACTGGGGTTAATACCATTTATGAGTCTTCCCCTACCATCCTAGGAAAAAAAATATCGCTCCCCAGATGTAGATCAACATTTTGCTTCGTTTCGCTCGGACATTTAACGGCGTGTACATATACACGCAAAAGATGACGGTTCGTTTCGGCGTGGACATACACGCGGATAGCTCAAAATGCGTATAGATAACACGCCACTTGACTTGAAAGTGGCGTGTATGTTTACGCCAAAGTCATGATGTCATGTTGCCCATTCGTTTCTTGGCATGAACGCTTTTCGTCAACAGTTCATGGTTAGATAATGCCAGATTGTTAACAATCATACACACTGCTCAAATTCTAAAACTCTACAAAACCAGTTGAAACAACTGTATTGAACACTTAATTGAATTTTTGTGTGAAAAAACTTTAAATTACGGTGGCCGAGACAGCTCAATGCGCTGCAACTGAAGCAAACACATGCAAATAGAAAAAAAACACGTGCTAATTAAAAAAACATCTTCATCAGTTTCACAACACACGTGAGCTCCAAATCCAGAAACGCGCTGCAAAAGTTCACAACACAACCAAAAACGCGCTGCAAATAACACAGACCACAACGGAAATGTTTCCAGGGGAACCAAATAAGTGACGAACCCGGCTGGGACGTGCTTATTGCTCGTGAGCTTCCCTGTGCCATTCTCCCTTCGAAGGGCAGATTGCAGAGCCCTTAAAGTGGGACTTTAGAGTGAGCAGGGCTCTAGTGTGCTGTTAGGCAGCCGTGTGGAATGCACTTGATGAAGGGAGCAACGAAAGACAACGTAATTTCCTCATTATTTTGACCCGGGATGTTCCCATGACAACGCAGCACGGCGTCCATCAGCTGAAGAGCTGTTCTTACGACAGAAATATAATGCTGTTAACATAACGGTTGCAAATACATTTGTATTTTTACTTTACTCTGTGTTATTTGCAGCGTGTTTCTGTATTTGTGTTGTGAGCTTTTGCAGCGTGTTTCTGTATTTGGTGGTGTTGTGAGTATTTGGAGCACACGTGTGTTGTGAAACTGATGAAGATGTTTTCCTAATTTGCGGGTGTTTTTTTTATTTGCATGTGTTTTTTTCTACTTGCACGCGTTTTTTTTCTATTTGCATGTGTTTTCTTCAGTTGCAGCGTGTTGAGCTCTCTCGGCCACCGTATTAAATACAATAAATATTTATAATTTAATAAGATATGGGGTCTACATTTGGACACATCGAGAGATTTATCCTTAAAATAATTTTGCCTTTGCCTGCTCATCAGGCTGGCTGTCCGACATCCCCATATGAAAGACGGAACATTAACACCTATTGTCCTGCACGCATGATAAAACACTAAACTGTCCCTCCAAACCCCCCACAGGCTGTTAAGCATATTTCTCAGTATAAGTGGCAAAGTCATGTTAAATAGTCTACGCAGTGACGTCATTAAAACGTGCGTGCACTGTGTATGTTATGAGCATGCGCAAAGTAAATCTGTTGTCTTGAGTTTTTCCCAGACCAAAGAGACGATGGTGGTCTATCTGATTTTTCTCCTGTGAATAAGTTAATCATTTTGGTGACTGTGACACGCGAAAGACTGCTGCAGAAATGTCTAACGCTAGAGGTTATGGGCCCAGTCATTTAGGCCAAAACTGCAAAGTTATGAGAGTACTGAAAAATATGGGAAAAGTGATGTGAATGTCGAAGACAACGTGATGAAGACTAGCGTGACAACGAGGTCACGTGGAAGAGGGAGAGGAAAGAAAATGGATATGACTGATGTCGAGTGTTACACCTGCGGTAAAAAGGGACATATGGCCAGGACATGTCCCGACGAATCCCAGGCGAGAAGAGATGATCGAAAATGGGACACACCACAGCGAGGAAAGGGACGCGGTCAAGGACAAGGCCGTGACCACGTGAAGAAATAAATAAATAAAATAAATAAATAAAGATTGGAAGAAAGCAGATGGAGAGACAGAGGAAGAGCCTAAATCTTTCTGTTTCTTCAAGATGAGTGACTGTCCTATTCAAAGACGAAACAAGAAGGGTCTCATGGTCGACTGCGGCGCCACAACACACATGATCAATGACGCCACAAAGTTCAAAACAGTTGACAAGAGCTTCAGGCCCGAGGATCACATGATTGAGCTTGCCGACGGAACCAAGGTGAGCGGGATGGCGAAGATGAGGGGAGACGCCGAAGTCTACTTGCTGGACAGCGAGGGACGACAAGTGAAAACGAGGCTAAAGTAAGCACTATACTGTACATCCCATCGTTTCCACAAAACATATTTTCAGTCAAATCAGCTACAGCTAACGGAGCCGAGATGCACTTCAAGGACTGTGATAACTGGCTGATTCACAAGAACGGTACCAAATTCAAAATGGATGTGTATGGTAGGCTGTATTACCTTAACACTGTAGAAAAGGAAAATGTTGTATGGTTGTCATGACATTCAAACGTGGCATTGGATACTTGGTCATTGTAATTTTGATGAAGTTTCAAAATTAGAAAAGGTAGTTAAAGGGAATAAAAGGGAAACATGACAAGTCCAATCAAAACTGTGAAATATGCACGCAGGTTAAATTTACACAAAGTAGAAACAGACAGGCAGACGCTAAAGCTACAACCGTACTAGAGCTAGTACACACAGACCTATGCGGCCCTACAGAACCAGCAGATAAAGATGGATACAGGTATGCGATAGCATTTACTGATGATTAGGGTTGGGTATCGGTTGGGTTTTATCCGATACCAGTACCTACTCGGTATTTTTTAAACGGTTCCGGTGCTTAAACGGTTCTTGAAAAGGTACTTAAGAAAACGAAACCGCACACACTTTGTCAAAAAATAATACCCTTTTATTTACAGGGCCAAACTGGACACAATATTAACTTAAATCTTTAAACAATATAAATACAAGTAACATATGGTAATAATAAGTAAACCAATATAAAATAAAAATTCACATTTACATAATATCAAATAAAACATTATTGTATCAAACAATGTAATAATACTGGAGATTAACAGAGATTACTACCAGGGTAATCTAATCTCGACATGGCTACAGGTTCCCATGTTTTGTCTGCTTGAACCAGTCATGTAAGTTATCTGGTCATTGTACTAGTTACACAGCGCTTAGCTTGGCGAGTTTGGTATTTCGTTCCCACTGCGTCTTAGCTACGCAGCTTTGAGTAAACCTATGAAAGAGAACGTCTCTGGTTACTGGTGTAACCCATGTTCTCTGAATAGGGAACGAGACGCTGTGTTCACTGCCAAACTCCCCGCGCTGCCGACAAGCTTCCTTTTTCGGCAGAGAAATCTGAGGAGCAGATGATGCGCGCGCTAATATAATATGACGACGTAAGCGTCAAAGCGCCATCAGCCAATGGATTGGTGTGATTCTATATGGGCTTCGGACAATCGGCACACCTAGAGGGCGTTCTGACGCGTAATTTTAAACGTGAAATGCAGCCAAACCTTGGAGCGTTTTGTCTTCTTCGGCATCTTCATTAATCCCCTCGCTATCAGCAGACGTTCTGGGAGTCTCCTGCATATTGATAACAGCTCCCTGATGCCCGCAAATTAGGGGTGGGCGGTATGACCAAAATTCTATTTCACGGTATGACTAATTTTATTTCATGGTAACGATATATTTCACGATATAGTTATTTATATATGTAGCTATTCTCGAAAAATCGACAAAAAGGGCTTTGTATAATAAATAAACCCAAATACTTTAGAAATGAAAAGTACTTCACATTGTTTTCTGTTTCTCTTATTTGGTCAATTATTTCTTTGGTAAACTATTTAGATAGCTAAATATAAACAAAACACACTCATCAACTTTTAGATGAACTGCCCCCAACTGATTGATATTAAATACAACTCATAGGTGCAATTAAACTTTAAATAAAGTGTTTCTGAATCATTTTTCAATCTTATGTTATGCTTTACTTCATCAATCAGTTTATAATATCTGAATATTTTATATTTAACTATTCTATTCATGATAACTTAGTTATTTCCTTTTAATTTTGTAGGATAGTAATACTAGTTATGTTTAAATGTGTTCCCCGGTACATTTTTGCCATGTCTGCTTACACTGCATTTTTAAGGGGCTTGTTTTGCTCTTTTTGTGATATCTGGCAACCCGTCACCCTGCGCTTTAATCAATAGAAGTTCAGAAGTGACTAGAAGGAGAGCAGCAGTTTGAAAACCGAACAGCAGCTACTGTTTGTGTTGACTAAGTAGCGTAGTTAAAATTATACACACCTTGTAACTGCGTCATTATTTGACCATAGTCCGGTGAACACCGCGCTCCCTCAGTGCGTGTGCACGCACGCGTCTTCTGCATCAGTAAATGCGATCGGTTAATTTGAGTGTCAAGTTGTAATCACTGATCGAATCAAAGGAAGATTTTATCAGCTGGTTCGGTGGCCAATTGTTTGGAGTTAGAAATATATAACTCGCGATGCATATTTAGTAATTTTGCCTCAGATATATAGGCTACAGGATTACACACATTCACTTTAACAAGCAGGTTGTACATTACCACGGGTGGCAAAATGTTTGCGTGTTTAAAAACTATACATAAGAGACGGAAAGATGCAGATAACTATACATTATTTAAGGTTATTTCTATTCGTTACGATATTGATGAACTGTTGTTGTCCAGCTTTCCCCGTTGCGAGCGTGCACTCCTCTAATCTGTAGCCTGGGTGCTGCACTGCTCTAGTGACTGCTGCGCCTTTTCCCCCGAAGACATCACGTTAACAACATCAACAACAACAACCCTTTAGAAAATGTAATTCCTTTGTGGATCATCTTGATCTGCTTTCTCCGTGTTTCTTTTTACAATTCTCAGTGTTTCAGTCTCACGCACGTTGCACGCGAGTTAACCACGCCCACTTATTTGCATGTCGCGGTACACGGAATAAAAAAATCTGTTACGGTTGACATTTTCTACCGCGGTAACGATATATACCGTCATACCGCCCTGCCCTACCGCAAATTAGTTAAAATCTCCCGGAATCTAGAGCGAGCGAGCAAGAGCGCGCATGCGAGACAGAACAGACTGTGCTCCAAACCGTATAGTGTGCGCACGGCGGAGAGGGAGAGAGAGAGAGTGAGAGACATTGCGTGTGTGCGCCTCATGACACAGAGACTCAGACACCGAAATCAGGCACCGAAATTTTCGTTCTTATTCGGTCTGGTTACTACCGTTTACGTCGGAACCGGTTCCCTATTGGCACCGCGTTTCGGTACCCAACCCTACTGGTGATTACAGTGGAATCATTTTTTCATACTTTATCAAAGTAAAGAGTGACACAACAAAAGCTACAGAAAAATTCATAGCAGACGTAGCTCCATATGGAAAGATAACGTGTATAAGATCTGATAGCGGTACAGAATTTACTGGGCAGGAATTCCAGTCCCTAATTAGGAGTAACGGGATAAGGCACGAGACCAGTGCACCCTACTCACCTCATCAGAATGGAACTGCCGAAAGAGGCTGGAGAACCTTATTTGAGATGTCACGATGCATGCTATTGGAGAGCAACCTCCCAAAGCAATTATGGACATATGCTGTACAGACAGCAGCTCAAATCCGCAACAGGTGTTACAGTAAGCGGCTAGAGCAGACACCTTTCCATGTTTTCACAGGAAAAACACCTAACCTATCTAACATGAAGATATTTGGCTCTGAATGCTACGTATATAAGCAGGATAAGAAGCTGGATTCTAGATGTGAAAAGGGGATCTTTGTCGGCTATGATAAATATAGTCCAGCATATAATGTGTATTATCCTGAGACAGGAAAAATCCTAAAACATAGGCTGGTAAAATTCAGCACCAAAGGTAGAGCAGATAGCCAGACTCAGACAGATTGCGACATGTGGGACGACATTGAGAGTTTTGGAGATACATCACCAAAGATAGTCAACCAAGGTCAGGGACAGCTTAAGGAGAGTAAAGAGTCCAGTACTGAGGAAGGTCTGACCCAGACAGATAGTACTCAGAGTGAACAGGGAGAAAGAAGGTATCCTACAAGACAGAGAAAAGCTCCAGAATACCTTAATGAGTACCAGTGTAAAGCTGAGTGTAATACTGGTGAAAGTGAAAATGTAGATTTTTTCTTCAGAGTGGCTTATGATGTACCTAAAACATTTAAAGATGCTATGAACTCTGAGAAGTCAAAAATGTGGACTGATGCGATGAAAGAGGAGATGAACTCTTTGACAGAAAATGAGACTTTCACTCTGACACCACTGCCAAGAGGCAAACAAGCAGTGGGAGGCCGCTGGGTATATGCAGTGAAAGAGAGCCCAGGTGGATCTGAGACTTATAAAGCCAGATATGTTGCAAAGGGGTATGGTCAAGTGGAAGGGCTTGACTATAAAGAGACCTTTTCACCGACAGCCAACATGACCTCTGTCCGAGCATTAATGCAGGTGGCTATACAGGAAGATCTTACCCTACACCAAATGGATGTAAAGACTGCTTACCTCCATGCTCCGATGGACTGTGAGGTATATATGGAGCAACTGGAAGGTTTTGAGATCAAATCAAAAACAGGAGAACACTTAGTGTGTAAACTCAATAAGTCATCATATGGGTTAAAACAGTCCGGGCGTAACTGGAACATGTTACTGCATGATCACCTTACAGAGAATGGTTTTGTACAAAATGATGCTGATCATTGTGTCTACAGCAGAGAATCTGAGAACGAGAAAGTGATTTTGTTAGTATGGGTAGATGACTTAATCATAGCAGCGAGTAACAACACCTTACTCAGTGATGTAAAAGAAATGTTGAAGAGAAGGTTTAAGATGAAAGATATGGGTCCACTTAAACACTTCCTGGGTATTGATTTTATACAGAGTGAGGGAGAGATCAAAATTATTCAAAAGAGACACATAGAGAAGATGTTAGCGAAATCTGGAATGTCTGAATGCAAACCGAGATCCACCCCATGTGAGCAAAAGTTAAACTTTGACAGTGAGGGTGAAGTTATTGACTCAACAGGATATAGAGAGATAGTAGGTAGTTTGATATACATTATAACATGTACTTGACCTGACCTGAGCTGGGTTGTTAGCAAACTATCACAACACCTAGCAGAACCAAAGCAACAGCATTGGGCTACAGCAAAACACCTATTGAGGTACTTAAAGGGTACTATAGATAAATCAAGAACTACACTACCAGAAATGTGAGGAAACCCTACAGCTTGAGGGCTACAGTGATGCTGATTGGGCAGCCGATAAAAATGATAGGAGGAGCACAACTGGATATTGTTTCAGCTTAACTGAGAATGGTCCAGTCATTTCGTGGAAGAGTAGGAAACAGCCAACGGTGGCATTTTCCACCTGTTAAGCCGAGTATATGCACTAGCAGCCACTACTCAAGAGAGTATGTATCTTGTACAACTACTTAAAGGAATTGATAGTAGTAACCAGCATGTACCAGTCAAGATATATGAGGACAACCAGGGGGTGATAGCTTTGTCTAAGAACCCAGTATGCAGACAGAGAAGTAAACACGTAGATATAAAATATCACTTTGTATGATCTGCACACACAGAAGGGAAAATATCTATAGAATACTGCCCTTCTGCAAACATGGTAGCTGATGTCCTTACCAAGCCAGTGACAAAGGCTAAGTTTGAGAATTTCAAGGGGTATTTGTTTGGAGAATAATGTGAACTGGCAGATGTAAATGTTTTTTTTTTTTTTTTTAGTTTTTTTTTAGAGATTACTGCCAGTATACCAAATGTTTTATTTTGGAGTAATGTATTGCTTGTTTTTGTTTGCCACTATAGAAAGCTATAAACATGTCTTTGAGTGGGAGTGTTAAGCATATTTCTCAGTATAAGTGGCAAAGTCATGTTAAATAGTCTACGCAGTGACGTCATTAAAACGTGCTGTGTATGTTAGGAGCACGCGCAAAATAAATCTGTGGTCTATCTGATTTTTCTCCCGTGAATAAGTTAATCATTTTGGTGACTGTGACACGCGAAAGACTGCTGCAGAAATGTCTAACGCTACACAGCCTCTCTGAGTCTGAGACTGACTTAAAACAAAGAGAAGTTGCAATTCGCTATTCTAGACATTAGCATTAGGCTATTAAAGTGTTGATAATGAAGGAATTAAATAATTTAAGCTACATGTAGTGATATTCTGTCCTAAATATTTATTACTAAATATTTCATTATTTCAATAATTGAAGAAATAAAACACTACTTCGGTTTGGGCCAGCTTTTTCCAAGCAAAACTAAACACAATCTTCATACGCATGTTCATTTGTTGTCATGAACAAAATGTTCAACTCAATATTAAATTCCACAGGGATTATTTGGATCCTTACAACCAGGGTGTATGCGATTGGTTCGAGATTTATTTGAATAAAAAACAAAATAAATCTTAATTCACAACAGTGCTTTGTGGTGCTGCTGTTAAACTAAATAACATTTATAGAATAATTATGAATTTAAATGATACAATATAGCAACATTTCGACAAATAAATTATTTGATCTGTTTTTACATTTTAATTCAGGGCGATTTACCCTACATTTAATTAGAGCGAGATTTTTACACTTGCCTTGTCCTTTCCTCATTGGGAAGCGCTCACATGATAGCTAAACTTGTTTGAGTAGAACCTCTGTACCTCTCGGTTTCATATGGATTACATAATCGGATAACATTTATTAAATATTTAAAGGCTTTAGACATAGCCGATTTCTTATCATGACTGAGCTGAGGCAAGTGGCTATCGGTTCATTTTTGTGACGCGCACTCGTGCTGTTCCCGGAGACAGAGACGACATAAACATTTGTTGTTCGCCTAATATGAATAAAAGTTTACAGTTTTGAATGATGTAGGCTTCTCTACTCGTATCTGTATGACCAACAAATTACAGAGTAACCTATCTAGTTATTTAGGCTGTTATGAGAAAAATAAATCCAAATGATCCAATTCAACATGCCAGAATAATACCCGACTTTAGAACAACGCATAGCGCCACTCGGCATGGTGTGCCAAAACACTCAATTATAATATTTAATTCAAAATAATCTCAAAACGCTTTGTGACATTTTGAAAAGCCGTGCATACATTAAGGCCACTGAAACAATGGACGTAACTGAAACGCTCTGCATGTTATCTCTCAATACAGGAGCAGTAGCGCTGGTTCAGATTGTATTGTTTGTTGTTTAAACATGGGTGTTGCATATTTAAATATATATATATATATATATATTTGATATGGTCTATTGGTGAATTAGGCTATAGCATTGATTACTGTGCAGGGGGAGATCCAATTTGCTCCCAAGTCCCCACCCTCGAGTCTTCATCCTCCTTGCCAGTCCCGTCCGGTAATGACCTACTTCAGCCTGTATACCTGTCTGACTTCCTAGTCCCGTTTCCATCGCTGGTCACTGCTAGTCCCCTGGATCCGTCATCACCACTGGTGTGGTTTAGCTCCTTGGCTCTGCCCCCGCACTCACTCCGTGTGGCTCAACCTCTGCGCATCGGGCTACCCCTCCACCAGCTTGGCATGAGGCCAAGTCCCTGGCTACACCTCGGGCCTCTAGGCCCATTTCTCCACCTCAGCCTGTCAGCCTGTCGCCGTCGCCTCGGCTCCACAGACTCCTCATCACCATCTGTCACCAGCTCTATGCCCTCCACCAAAGCCTCCTCATCACTACATCCTGAACTTTGTCATGGCACGAGGATGCGCCTTTTGGAGGGGGGCGTAATGTCACAATTATGTTCTGTCTTGTCTGCACCTGTTCTTGTTAGTCCCTGATTAGTTCATCTTCCTCCACCTGTGCCTAGTTAGTTCCCTCATTTCATCCTATATATTTATACTTCCTGTTATGTTCAGTCCCTTGTCGGTTCTCAATGACGTTTGATGTGGTTGTTTCTGTTCTACTTGAATTTAAAGTAAAGTCTGTGCTTCACCCTCATCTTCGTTGTATGCTTTCAACAACCAGTACGTTACAAAAAGATTCTTACATCTTTTGTTAATAAAAAAAGGATATTTGGGAGTGGTTTTGGCAAGTTTCAAATATGCTGTGGTGCAGCCTCTTCTGAAAAAAACTCATCAAAGTTTCCATTTCCATCCAATATTCTGGAAAAGGCGGATTATTTGCTGCTCTATTCTTATCTGACTAATTTTAATATATTCAATAAATTCCAATCAGGCTTTAGGGCATTTCACAGTACTGAGACTGCTTTGCTAAAGGAGCTCAATGATATCATGCGCTCCTTGGATTCTGGTGACAAGGCTATATTAATCCTTTAGGAACTCAGTGCAGCTTTTGACCTGATAGATTACTCGATTCTATTAAACCATCTCGAGTGAGTGGTTCATATCCAGGGGGTTGTGCTAAGCTGGCTTTCCTCATATCTTAAAGGCAGGGTAGGCAGAAATCCCCAAAAATACTTTTTTCCAAATTTGTTTAAACTGTCTTTATATATCAATGCATAATTAAAATGTAAGTAATCTGGAAAATACATTATAAAAATCAAGTGTCTGTAGTCCTCTCAGGACTGCAATAAACACAGCTCATTATTCCATGTTAGTACACACTATCAAGCTCGCATATCGATACTGGTAAAGTTTAAAATATTTTACTAGCTCGTAACCGAATCAAACTCAATATAAGGCAAAGCTATAAATGGTTACTATCAGTTACACTGTGATGAAGGTGAATTTGTAAGATTCATAACATATACAGGTGTTTTGCATGTAAGAGCTTCCACGATGAAAGCACTGTTGGCTCTGATGTATTGTTTACAGATAAACTGAGTAACATACACTCAAACACCTTCTCACAACTGCATTGCAGACACCAGATAATATAACACACACACACACAACATATATTGTATAACACGTACAGATACAACATAAAGACATAAGTAAACATATGTAGAGCATATAACAACAAACCAAACGTGAAAAAACGGAGCAGGCAGAGTTCACGGTGAACATATAGGAACAAAGTTTTGGCAGAGGGTAAAGCTAGGTATAAAAATAGATCCCCTAAACTTTTTAACCTAAAGTTAGATTTGGCGAAATTAAACAAAACAGCTTTCAACTGCAGATAGGCCTATTGATTATTTATCGTCTCAACCCTGGCTCACTAACAGTAACGTTATAAACAGTCGACACCAAAGTTACACTGTCATAGCTAAGCCAGTGTAACGTTAGTTATGCTACGTAACGTTAGGTAGCTATATTAGGTAGCTACGTGTGCTAGTGATACATGCTTCATGAAAAAATAAATGCCATCAAAATGAAAACAGCGAGATTACCTGTCCAGCAGAAATAATGCCATCATGGAGTCACTTTTCAGCCCCTTGAGATCCCTCAGTTGTCGCCACCGCTGGAAAGCCACGCCGATATTGACTCTCGTATGATTTCTTGATTTATCCAAATACTTTTTGTTCATAGCCTTTTCAAATACTGTCTTCCTTTTTTTAGCTTGTTTGACTTCGCTGCCTGTATATGCAGGTACTGAGAATTTTGTTCTTTCTCTGCCATAATTGTTATTACAAGCTTCCGTGCCTCTTCAAACGGGTGCGCGCATTTGGGCTGCTCCTGTATCAGCAGAGGTGGTATCCATGGTAGCGAGGGAGAGTGACAGTCGCCCCAGCCAATATTTTCTTTCGCCCCGCAACATGACATCATGACTTTGCGTAAACATACACGCCACTTTCAAGTCAAGTGGCGTGTTATCTATACGCATTTTGAGCTATCCGCGTGTATGTCCACGCCGAAACGAACCGTCATCTTTTGCGTGTATGTCTACGCCGTTAAATGTCTGAGTGATTCCGCGTGTATGAACACGCCGTTAAATGTCCGAGCGAAACGAAGCAAAATGTAGATCTACATCTGGGGAGCGATATTTTTTTTCCTAGGATGGTAGGAGAACACTCATAAATGGTATTAACCCCAGTGACGGGTAGGTTTAGGGACGGGGTTGGGGTAGGTCATATATTTATATATACAGTAATGTAACGTTAAGTCAACGGCGTTGATAAACACGCTGAAAAGCGATTATGCATGTTGATAGCACGCCAAAAATGGAAATACGAATTGGCGTGTCATACATACGCCATTTCATGAGATCAGTCTGTAATGAGCTGTGTTTATTGCAGTCCTGAGAGGACTACAGACACTCGATTTTTATCATTTCTTTTCCAGATTACTTACATTTTAATTATGCATTGATATATAAAGACAGTTTAAACTAATTTGGAAAAAAGTATTTTGAGGGATTTCTGCCTACCCTGCCTTTAAAGGGCAAGCTTTATCAGTTTTGGTAATCATAACGCATCTTCAACTAGGGCTGCACGATTATGTCAAAAATCATAATTGTCGATTATTAATTACGATTGTCACAAGTTACATTGAATGATGCTTTGAGTAGATTTATACCAGTGGTTCTCAACTCGTTTGGCCATGGGGCCCACATTTCCCCATGGTCATCAAGCCGCTACCCACTTTTTTAGGAATTATATATATATATATATATATATATAGGTGAAACTCGAAAAATTAGAATATGGTGCAAAAGTTCATTTATTTCAGTAATTCCAACTTAAAAGGTGAAACTAATATATGATATAGACTCATTACATGCAAAGTGGGATATTTCAAGCCTTTATTTGTTATAATTGTGATGATTATGGCTTACAGATATGAAAACCCCAAAGTCAAAATTAAAATATTGTGAAAAGGTTTTCATATCTGTAAGCCATAATCATCACAATTATAACAAATAAAGGCTTGAAATATCTCACTTTGCATGAAATGAGTCTATATAATATATTAGTTTCATCTTTTAAGTTGAATTACTGAAATAAATGAATGAATGAGTGAATGTATGAGGCATTTATATAGCGCTTTCATATGTACTACTGTACAACCAAAGCGCTTTACATTCATATCAGGGCTTCTCTCCTCAACCAGCACCAGTGTGCAGCATCCACTTGAATGATGCGACGGCAGCCACAGTACAACGGCGCCAGTGCGCTCACCACACACCAGCTATAGCTATATAAATTAACTTTTGGACCACATTTGGCGCTT
Organism: Rhinichthys osculus; assembly: GCA_029959095.1. NCBI lineage: Eukaryota > Metazoa > Chordata > Actinopteri > Cypriniformes > Leuciscidae > Rhinichthys > Rhinichthys osculus. The sequence continues at coordinate 41,427,944 of JARWKJ010000012.1, forward strand.
AAACTTCGTTCTGAATTTCATCAAGTTTTTGCTGTGCCAGTCGAGAGAGGAGAGCAAAATGCCGAAACCGTCAAAAACAGAGACTAAGCAGCAGGTAGATTTGGCAACGGAGGAGGAGTACGTTAGCCTCAGTCGAGTCATTGGGCTAATGGATCAACAAAAGGACATGTTCAAGGAACTACTCCAGCAACAACAGGAGATCTTTAAAGGATTCATAAAAATGACTGTGGAAGCTACAAACACCCGAATGGATGCAATATTAAGGGACATTCAAGAACTTAAAATAAGCTTACAGTTCACACAAGGTGAGGTGGACAATCTAAAGGAAGAGAATGTAAAACTAACTGAACGCAACAACATACTGCAATCTGACGTTTATAAAGTTTGCGACAGTATGCTCATCATTAACGATAAAATGGAGTACCTGGAAGGGCAGAGCCGTAGAAACAACTTGGTCTTTGAGGGAGTAAAGGAATCGCCGGGGGAGACTTGGGCCAACGCGGAGGGAAAAGTGAAACAACTGTTGACGGAGAAGCTCCAGCTGCAGCACACGGTGGAGGTGGAAAGGGCACACCGCGTAGGGAAACCCGACGGCGGGAGGGACCGGCCGAGACCCATCATCGTCAAACTACTGCGCTGGAAGGATCGAGAATCTATTTTGCTGCGTGCAAAACGCCTCAAGGGATCAAAAATTTTCATAAACGAGGACTATACGGACATAGTTAAAAAGAAGCGAAAAGAATTGATGCCAGAGTTGAGAGCCGCAAGAGAAAGGGGCGATATTGCTTTCTTGCGTTACGACAAACTAATAGTTCATCGGCGCACCAGCACACCAAACCAAGTTTAAAAAAATCAGGATAATCGGCATAATTCTGGTATGTTGAAGCATTTCTTTTCACATGGCCTCCAACAAGACTACCAAAGCAATTTCCGATTTTGAACTCTCATTAAGGAAAATGACTGAATTAAACGATCTGGATTTTGCATACTCACAATATGATTTACAGAGCACCGAGATTGACATCGACCCTGAAAATAATTTCTTTACAAGATCAGTTAATGTCTGTCAATATTACACAAGGATGATTACAATTGCAAATTTAAGAATGTTAATACCTTCTCTGTAATCCATTTCAACAGTAGAAGCCTTTATGCAAACTTTGACCACATTAAGGGCCCTATTTTAACGATCTGAAACGCAAGTGTCAAAGCGCAAGTAACTTTGTGGGCGGATCCGGCGCTGTTGCTATTTTCCCGGCGGGATAAATGACTCTTGCGCCTGGCGCAAATCTAAAAGGGGTTGGTCTGAAGTAGCTTCATTATTCATAGTGGTTTGGGCGTAACGTGAAATAAACCAATCAGAGCGTCATCTCACATTCCCTTTAAGAGCAGGCGCGCTTGTTCTAAAGCGGATTCCTATTATAACGGCGGATTTGCCAGGCGCGCTAGGAGCGGTTCACAGCCGAGGAGGGCCGGACTGGGACCAAAATTCGGCCCTGGCATTTGTGGTTTTCACCGGCCCAACTAATTGATGACGTTAAAAAAACGTCCCCAGAATCTGAACATTTTTCCCACTGAGACACACCATACAAGGCAGCAATGACTTTCACACTGTAGGCATACATGTCATGATATAAGACTGAGGCGCATAGACTTTAGTCCATACACATTCACAGCACACACGAGCATTACACGGCGGCCCGACACACACAACACAACTGCTTAATAAAGAAAAAGCACCATGACCAAACCACAATAGAATATATATGATAAAAAGAAGCATGACCTACCTTATTAAAGTGGGAAAAATATTTTTATCTTGGGACATTTTTCAGCATGGGCCTCAAGACATTTGCATTTTTTGTCCCTTATTTTTTCTGCACCACCCTTTACTTTCACAAAGTTCCGCTTTTTATCCATTTTGTAGATCGGCTACTGACATGCTAGCAAGATTTGTTTTACTCTTTCCCCGCTTTTGGTTGCGTACTCTTGTTGTGGAGCATATTACTTTGGGCAGAGGGGAGGGCCTCTGCCTTTCACGTCCTCATGCACATCCTGCCATATCACTTGCCAGTAGCTAGGGGGAGAACCCCCCCCTATAAATATGGGCCGGCCCATCTCGTTTTTTCCGGGTTTCTCACGTATTTTAGCTCTTTTCCAGCTGTCTTCCCGTTTTAGTATTTTCCCGTAAAATATCCCGTATTTTTACGCTCTGATTGTGTTAACTCAGAACACGTAACTATCTGTGTCTGTGAAGTGGCGGCTTGCACTTGGGTTGCTAGACCTCCAGTAAATCAGTTGGCAGTATACAGACAGTAGCGTAGGCTACTATCGAAGAAGAAGAAGACAGTCGCAGCGGCGCGGGCGCGAGCGAGAGGAACATAGCGAGGAAGAGGGAAAAAGCATGGGAAAAAGTAGCAATTCTGTAATATATCGTGTAGTTATAAACTCTTTAGACTGTTAATGATTAGTGCTTTTTTTTTTTTTTTTGGGTAAGAATCGTGTAAAAAAAAAATCCCTTATTTTGTGGAAGGATTCCGGGAAATCTCCCTTATTATCAATGTTCAATGTTGACAGCTATGCTATGGGTAGGTGCAGCAACGTGGTCAGCTCGGCCCAAAACAATAGAAAATCACACCGGCCCTTCTGGCATGTGCCAGAATTGCCAGATGGCCAATCCGGGCCTGAGAGCAACGTTCTCGTCAGGGCCGTAAAACACAGAGAAGTGACATTGGGGATGGAGAAATCCACCCAAAATAACTTCTGTTAAAGAGGCGTATGATACTTTGGGTAAATGTGTAAGCTACATGTATGCTTTTATAATAAATTGTCTATCTATCTATCTATCTATCTATCTATCGTAATAATGTATGATTTGCAAAAATGAAAACTGCTGCTTAGATGAGAGAATCGTATGCGCGTTGTGCACACGCTACATTGAGTCTGGCCAAGCATGCGCCCTTAAAATAGCATAAAGAACAACGCGCCACTGACTTTAGACTAGGTTTTTTCTGGTCAGTGGCGCAATTGTTTTATAGAACAGCAAAATAGCACCAGGGATTGTTTGCGCCGGAACACGCCTCCTCTTTGCGCTGAACCGCCCCGGGGAGCGCAAGTGTATTTCTTAGTTAACCGACGTGCGTCTGTGGAGGGAAAAGTCCGCTTTGCGCGGGTGCAAAATAGGAATGATACATGCGTCAGTGTACAAAGTCATTTGCGTCGGGTGCAAGATAGGGCCCTAAGAGTTACTTAAAACAGTTTTCAAAATTCAGTGTGATTTTAATAACAGAAACATGGATACATAATGATAAAGAAATGGACTTTAGTATTGAAGGTTATGAGTTTATAAGTCAGAACAGAAGAAATAAGCAAGGTGGGGGCGTAACTATGTTTGTAGACTTAAATTATGGTTTTAAAATGATTAAAAATATGACTATGGTGGTGGATGATATACTTGAATGTCTAACTATCGAAATTGTAAGGACAAAAAAGAAAAAATATTATTGTAAGTTGTATTTATAGAACACTGGGGTCTAATATAGATGTGTTTAATAATTGGTTGGAGGAGCACTTTTCAAACTTAAATCAGAAACTTATGTTTGTTGGAGGTGACCTTAACATCGATCTGCTAAACCCAAGTAAACATAAAAAGACTGACGAATTTATTAATACTCTATTTAGTATAGGTTTGTTTCCTCTAATAACTAAACCGAGTAGAATTACAAACCATAGTGCTACTTTAATTGATAATATTTTTTCCAATGAACTAGAAAGTAATACAGTCAGCGGACTAATGATAAATGATATCAGTGATCACCTTCCAGTTTTTGTATTACATAAAAATGCTTATTAAAAAAATGAATAGGAAACGTCTCAGGTTACTACTGTAACCATAGTTCGCTGAGAAAGGGAACGAGACGATGCGTCACTTCACGCTTTGGGAACGCCCCCAGCGTGAATGCGTCTGAGCATCAATGTCAACTAGTCCAATGGAAAGAATGAGCGTCACGGGCGGGTGACGTCATGACCAGGAAGGCATAAGAGCACATCCGGTGAAACGCGGCATTAGCTTCAAAAAGTCGAAGCAAGCCGATCACAGGGATGCAGGAAGTATGGCAGGGTGACGCATCGTCTCGTTCCCTTTCTCAGGGAACTATGGTTACAGTAGTAACCTGAGACGTTCCCTTTCGAGGGAACTCGCGATGCGTCACTTGACGCTTTGGGAACGAGAATACCCAAAACGCCAGAATTCCAAGTACCTGAGTGTTAGTCTGTTGGAACTAAGCACTAAGCACCTGAGAACCTGGGGCAGCATCCAGGTCCAAACTGTAAAACCTGACGAACGTGAGCGGTGAGGACCAGCCTGCCGCATCACATACGTCTTGAAGAGAAACTCCAAATAATAAGGCTTTAGAGGCCGCCATACCCCTCGTAGAGTGAGCTCTGACCACCAAAGGACACGGCTGGTCAGAGTACTCGTATGCAAGTGAAATAGCCTCAACTATCCGCTTACTAACCGTCTGTTTAGAAGCAGGAAGACCCTTCTTAGGTGATCCAAAGCAAATAAATAACTGGTCGGACTTCCTCATTGAAGATGTCCGATGAACATAAGTATCCAGTGCTCGCACTGGACACAAGAGGTTCAGCCTTTCCTGGTCCGCAGATGTAAAAGGAGGACAGAAACCTGCAGCACAATAGGCCTCGGAATAATGGTAGGCACCTAGGTAATGGTAGGTAAGAATGCCTTGGCCATCCCCGGTGCACTCAAGGCAGGTGGGGACCGAAAGGGCCTGAAGGTCTGACTCTAATAGGGACGAAATAGCTAGCAGAAAATAGTCTTAAAAGAAAGGAACTTCTCTGAGACCAAATCTAAGGGCTCGAAGGGAGCCCCAGATAGGCCTTCTAGAACTATTGCAAGGTCCCAAGCCAGCACCCTAGTGCAAGTTGCAGGCCTCAGCCTCAAAGTGCCACGAAGGAAACGAGTGATCAGGGGGTCTCGACCCAAAAATGTACTACCCACCAGGGCGTGGAAAGCCGCAATGGCCGCCACGTATACCTTAAGCGTGGAAGGACATAGACCTGATACAAAGCGTTCTTGCAGAAACTCGAATACTGTGTTTACTGAACAGTTAACCGGATCCCACTGACGCTGGTAACACCAAGAAGTGAAAAACTCTCGAAATAGTGAATATAGTTTCCTCGTAGCGGGAGCTCTGGAGCTTAGAATGGTCTCAACAACCTCGGTTGAGAGACCACTCTCTATGAGTTGGGCCCCCTCAGAGGCCAAACCCACAGTTTCCAAATCCCCTGCCGGGGGTGCAATATTGCATCCCCTGCCTGAGACGGAAGGTCTCTCCTGATCGGGACCTCCAAGGGAGGTCCGTCGAGGAGAAAAATTAGGTCCGCAAACCAAATTCAGCTCGGCCAGGGTGGTGCTACTAAATAGGCTTATTCCATCCTGGCGGAATCACTCCAGAACTCCTGGGAGCAGAGCAACAGGGGGAAATGCGTACAGACGTAGCCTCAGCCACGTCTGCACCATAGCAACCAGCCCCGTGGGGACTGGTTGAGTGAGGGATAACCAGAGTGGACAGTGCGTCGTATGCTGAGACGAGAACAAATCCACTTCTGCCTGGCCATAAAACTCCCATATTTGCTCCACCGCCTCGAGGTGGAGTCCCCTGGCCTCAGCCCCTGCCTCGACAGGGTGTCTGCTCCAATATTCTGGCCCCCCTGGAATATACACTGCCCTCAGACAGCGTAATTTCCTGAGGGACCAAAATAATAGGCCACCACCGTGTTGTCTGTGGGTCAAAAACCAGAGTATCCTCCATATAACCAAGGCGCGGGGATACTGCCGCGTGATCTTGATCGTACGGAGTGGGTTTCCCCTCAGGGAGAACCCTCTGGTCCTGAGCCACCACTGTAAAGGTCTCACGTACAGCAGGTCAAAGGGTATCACATTGAACGCTGCTGCCCTGAGGCCTAACAGTCACTGTTTCAGAACAACACATGATGGCCCCTCAGGTCTGGGAGGAGATGTCTCAACGCATTGAAGACGACCATCATTTCTAGGCAATTCATGTGCCAAGCGAGATGATGACTCCTCCCAAGCCCTGAGCTGAGCGGCCTTCCAATACCGCTCCCCAGCCGGTGAGGGAAGCATCTGTCGAGATAGCAACTCGATGGCAAAGAGCTCCCAACACCGAACCCTGGGTTAAGAACCAGTGTTTCCTCCATATAACCAAGGCACGAAGGCACGGCCGCGTGATCTTGATCATACGAAGTGGGTTTCCCCTCGGGGAGAACCCTCTGGTCCTGCGCCACCACTGCAAAGGTCTCATGTACAGCAGGCCAAAAGGTATCCCGTTGGACGCTACTGCCACAAGACCCAACAGTCTCTCGAACTGTTTTACAGTGCGTGACTGGCCTAGCTTTAGTTCTATGGTGGCTGTCAGGATAGCAGCTACACGAACGGGCAATAGATTGGCCCGCATCGTCACTGAATCCCATACCACACCAAGGAAAGTGGTTCTCTGTACTGGAGAAAGAACACTCTTCTTGGCATTGAGCCTCAACCCCAACATCTGCATTGGAGCGAGAACGACACCTCGGTGCCGAACCGCTAACTGTTCTGATTCCGCTAGAATCAGCCAGTCATCTATGCAATTCAGAATGCGTATACACTGCAGCCTGGCGGGGCCAGAGCTGCGTCTATACACTTCGTGAACGTGCGGGGTGATGGAGCTAGACCGAAAGGAAGTGCCTGATACTGGTGTTCTTTGCCCCAAAGAAAACCTCAGGAACCTCCTGTGCTGAGGGAGGATGGAGATATGGAAGTATACGTCTTTTAGATCTATCGTGACAAACCAGTCCACGGATCTGATTTGAATCACGATCTGTTTGAGTGTCAACATCTTGGACTTGAGTTCCAGCACCAAACACTCCAACAGACGAAGATCTAGTATGTGACGCTGCTCTCCATCCTTTTTTGGAACAATGAGATAACGACTGTAAAGACCCGACGCAATGTCGGGTGAGTACACCTGCTCTATAGCTTTCTTTGCTAACAGGGCCTTTACCCCTTGCTCCATTACCAGAGAGATTACCATTACCCATAGAGATATATTTAGCAGTAGCTTCCGCGCTGCCAGAAAATCTACCAAGGGAACCAGCCCCTCGAGGCTGGCCTCTGGTGTAATAAAGACAGCCAGTTCGGGGACCTGAAACATACTGGCAGGAACCACCCGAACTGACTGTTTTCGAACCCCCCTCAGAGGGCGCGAGTCCGACGCAATGTCGAGTTGACGCTGCGCCAGAAGCTCGCTGGAGAACGCTGCGCCCCGAAGCACCAAGGGTGGCGGGGTTGGCAGAACGGTCCCCTGAGGGCACAGAGATGGAAAGGGCACCGTATAATGAGGTGTACACCATTCCACCCCGGTTGGGGCTGCCCTCACCGGTCTGACGCCGTGGCGCCAGACCTTTTCTTTTGAGCCGCAGCCTTCTCAGCATGAAGAACGGTCCTCGGATCCGGCTTCTGCTTTGAAGGCTTTGGCTGCTGTGTTGTGTATGAGAAACTAGCCGGCTGGAGCTGCTCACGCCCAGCAGCCCCAGTGGGTTGGACATAGCGAGGGAGAGATTATCTTGTATCTTTCTCCATGATTCCCATCAAATTGAGCCAGAGGTGTCTCTCAGTGACCACATTTCTTTGGCTGCCATCCCTGAGAGATAAATCTGAGGCCCGACGGAGTTCTCAAACCCCATCGGGCCAAACTCCCTCACTTCTGTCCAAATACCACAGCGGGTCAGCCTGATATGCTTGCAGCACTGCTATAGTGTGCAAGCAGGCTCGTGCTAGACCCACTGCCATATATGCTTTTCCCACTAGATTAAAAAATAGTTTTCTTTAATGGTTTAGTGAGAGAAGCCGACGCCTTCAGGGACGATACTGAACCGGGAGACATAGCTCGCAAGTGTCTGTACTACCCGGGGTATTGCCCCATAGCCATACTCTCTTAACCCCCAAATATCTGAATATACATGAATGTGGGGCTAAAAAAAAAAAAAAAGAGTTAGGCTTTTTCCATGATCTAGACAGCTCGCTGTGCAGATCGGGAAAAATGGAAGGCCCCGTGATGGAGGTGGAAAAATAGAGGGAAGGAAACTCGTTCAATTTATTTTAAGGACGAGTGCCCCCTTATTTCTGCTGGCCATTAAATATTTAATTTATCTACAGCCTTAGTAAACACCTCCACCAGCTTATTATATATATATATATTTTCTTTATATACATTCTTTATATATATACACTTTATTTCATATATAATATATAAACTATCATATATATATATATATATATATATATATATATATATATATATAGGCTATATATAATTCTCATACGCTGGGGAAGAGATGGCAAATCCACTTCCCCCATGATTGTGTACACTTTCAATGCCCAGCACATCTACCTCCTCGGAGGTAGAGCACTGAAGCATTGATTTCTCTCCCCGGGCGGAAGAGACCGCAGCGCGGGCTTCCGAGACCGGAGAGAGAGCACTGGATCCCTCGTGGAAAGGGAGGAGATAAGATCCGCGGACCCGTCTCCAACCCCGTAACGAGATCCTATTCGCGATCCACAGGAATGCATTCTCCCTGCACCCCGAGGATCGCGAGCCTGGCCACTTTCCTCGAAAAGTGACAGGCGGGAGTGGAGCATGCGAAGCGAAAGCTTCTCACAATGTTGCAATCAGCCCCCTCGGAGGCTGATAAGGCATGCTCCACTCCCAAACAAACTACACAAAGCTCGTGTGTGTCCCCACCCGTTAAATAACGCGGGCAGGGAGAAGCACAGAGTTTGTAAAGTTGTTTCGCCATAACTCTTCCCAAAAATATCGAACAGACAACAATAAATAGACAGAGACAGAGTAACACAGATCGCTTGCTGAGACACAGAAGCTAATGCCGCGTTTCACCGGATGTGCTCTTATGCCTTCCTGGTCATGACGTCACCCGCCCGTGACGCTCATTCTTTCCATTGGACTAGTTGACATTGATGCTCAGACGCATTCACGCTGGGGGCGTTCCCAAAGCGTCAAGTGACGCATCGCGAGTTCCCTCGAAAGGGAACTATGTATTTGTCTAGAAGGGTAAAAATGGAGAAAACTATTGAAGCATTTAGAAAGGAACTATTAACGCAAGATTGGAGTATTATATACAGAGAGAATGACACTAATAAGGCATATGATGAGTTTTTGCGAGTATTTCAAAAAGTATACGATAAAAATTGTCCAATAAAAAAATATTGTAAAAACAGAAAGGGCATAGAAAACACATGGATGTCAAAGGGATTGCTGAATGCATGCAAGAAAAAAAATTCACTTTACAATTTTTTTTTAAAGTATAGAACAAAAGAAGCGGAGGTTATATATAAGAAATATATAAACAAATTGACAGGTATCATTAGAAAATGTAAACAGGATTATTATAATAAATTGTTAGATAGTAATAAGAATAATATTAAAGGTTTATGGAATATCTTAAATAGTTTAATCAGAAATAAAACTAGAATGAACAATTATCCACAATATTTTAGAGATGAGGATAACACTATAAATACCTGGAACACAAATTTAATAAATTCTTTGTAGATGTTGGCCCGAATCTTGCTGCAAAAATTGCAAATGTTGAAATCTATAATTGTGAGCTAATAGACACAAATCCCAAGTCATTGTTTCTTAATCCTGTTGATTAAAATGAGATATTGGACATTGTTAGAAGGTGTAAAAATAAAACCTCGACAGACCATTATGATATGGATATGAAGACCTTAAAACGTGTTATTGAAAGTATCTGTAAGCCGTAAACATATATTTGTAACTTGTCGTTGCAAACTGGCCAATTTCCTGATAGAATGAAAGTAGCAAAAGTGATTCCTCTGTTTAAGGCAGGAGATAAGCATCTCTTTACTAACTACAGGCCTGTTTCCCTTTTACCACAATTCTCAAAAATGAAGAGATGAAATGAGAAGGTTTTTAATTCTAGACTTGATAGCTTTATTGAAATAAATAAATTACTCTCAGACAATCAGTTTGGTTTTAGGAAAAATTGTTCAAATTCGCATGCACTCTTTGATATAATTGAGGAAATAACTAATGCTGTTGACAACAAGAAATATGCAATAGGGTTATTTATTGACCCAAGTAAAGCATTTGACACCATAAATTATGACATATTAATTAACAAATTGGAAAAGTATGGGATTAGAGGGGTAGCACTACAGTGGGTTACCAATTACTTAAAAAATAGAAAACAAAGTGTGACAATAGGAGATCATCAGTCGAGTTGTCAAGAAATTGTGTGTGGCTAAAACATCACAAGTACTGAGATTTATCTTGTTTGCAGACGACACAAATATTTTCGCATCAGGTGATGATTTACAACAACTGTGTCAAATTGTTACCTTGGAACTCAAACGTGTTAATACGTGGTTCAAACAAAACAAATTATCACTAAATCTGAGTAAAAGTAAAATGATGATATTTGGCAACAGTAACACCAATGCTCAGGAAGCAATCCAGATAGAGGGTGTTGTTTTAGAGCGGGTGCATGAAATCAAATTCCTTGGAGTTATTATAGATGATAGAATTACTTGGAACTCTCATATTAAATATACAATCACTAAAATATCAAGAAGCATTTCTGTAATTGCAAAAGTAAAGCATATTTAAAATATTAAAGCTCTGCACACTTTATATTGTTCCTTGATCTTGCCCTATTTATATTATTGTTCTGTGATAAATGCACATTAAGACCGATAGTAATGTTGCAAAAAAGAGTTATCCGATTAACCCATAAAGTTGGGTTTTTGGACCACACAAACTCATTATTTTTAAAATCAAAGACCATGAAGTTTTATGACATTGTTGAGTTCCAATCAGTACAGATGCTATACAAAGCAAGGCACAAATTGTTACCAAGCCAAATACAAAGAAGGTTCCAAGAACATACTGGTTATTATGAATTACGTGATGAATTAAACTTTAGGACGCAGAAACATAGTACGACTTTGAAAAGTTTTAGCCTTACAGTTAATGGGGTACAATTGTGGAATAATTTGGAGATAGTGATGAGACGAAGTCCAAACATCAATCTTTTTAAATACAAATACAAACAAAAGATTTTTGATAAGTATAGAGAAGAAATGACTTGTCATTAGGGGTACTTCTACCATGATCAGATACTTTGTTGTCTCTTTGTTGTTTTATTGTTGCTTTTGCACTATGTTCCCTTGAACTATTGTGAAATGAAAATTTTTCTTGTATAAAATTTTGGGGGTGGGCGCTTATAAGCTCCTTTGCTTTGGCTCACTCCTTTTGAGCAGAATGGTTACTGCTCAAATAAATAAATAAATAAACTTTTGCACCATATTCTAATTTTTCGAGTTTCACCTGTATATATATATATATATATATATATATATATATATATATATGCCTTTTATACTACTTTTACTTTACTTAACTTACACACAAATTGTAAGAATATGACTAATACTGATAAATAAACAGTAGGCCTATGAGGTTAAGCTATTAAATAGCAGCCCCAAACTAGTTTTTGTAATACAATGTTGGTATGAGTCACCACAGTCATTTAAAAATATACAAAATAACACAGTGAAAATAAAGTGGCATTTTGGGGTTATGGAAACAACAGTTACCATGGTGAATCCACAATTCTAACAAACAAGAACTGTTAATGAAACATGGAAACTGCTCCTGATGAATAGAATGAACATCATACTTTAATGCAAATTCTTCTCAGCAAACACATGATGTACTTGTAACGTGATTTATTGGTATTTATTTTACTTTTATTTCGTGACTTACTAATTTACAATGTAACGAGGTCGCATGTTCGTAGTTTCTTTTGCGCTTTATAGTGAATCGATATACAGCGCCCGCCACCGCATTTGCGCGTGCATTTAAAGAGTGCGCTTCAAGCACACTATAACGGCTGATAGGACAGGAAAGTCTGTTTTTATGATGTGAGAGAATTTTATTTCAGCGTAGACTTACGTCACTGGTAGTTCCTACTATGCCGAGTTCTCTGAAGTAGTCGTGATTGCCTCTCACAAGGTAACATGCTCTAAACACACCTCTTAAGCACGCACAATAATGTAAGCGGACTGTTTTTTTTTAATGTTTTGTGGCGGGAGGAGCAAACGACACAGTGGGAGTGGTGTCAAGCCTCCAAGAGGCATTTATTAAATTAAATAAACATAAAATATAAAAAAAATGGGGAAATAATGTGTTAAAGGGTTAGTTCACCCAAAAATTAAAATTCTGTAAGTAATTACTCTCCCTCATGTTGTTCAATCCCATAAGACTTTCGTTTATCTTCGGAACACAAATTAAAGTCCCTGTAAAGTAAAAATTAAGTATGTGTTCTGAGTTTGTCACACCACAGAAAAATGTGTTATTAGCTACCCAGACAAATTTGAATGATAAAAAAAGCCGGCAAGTACATAAAATAAGCTATCAAAATCTTGAAAAAATGAGCAGTATTCTCTGCTCTCAAATGCTGGGGGCGTGTCCGCTGGCTGCGCTGAAACCATGCCCATTCACGGGAAAGCTGCCGACGGTGATATTTGTGATACTGCTTTCGGGACGGGGAGATGAAGGCCGAGGCGGGAGAGTCGGTTCGGCCCCATTCACCAGTAACAGCGGATTATCAGTGAATCCCAGTTGTCTCCGACGAAAGTTTATAAAACTATCCCGTGTAAAATGATCGCTACAGAGGCGGGTGTTGGCGGTGATCCTCAGCTCTCCATCAAGGTTGGCTCTTCACAAAATTAATCCACCTCTTCTTGATGTGATCGTTTTTAGGAAATTTAAATAAAGACACCGATCTGTTTTGTACATGATCGCATCCAGGTAGTAGCCTACGCATTTCCGTGTCGAAGGCATAGCTAGCTAGCAAACTGTAGGCTGTAGTAACTAATAGTACTGACAGTAAGTCGCGATTGAGTGGCCTCAGTGCGTCATCAAGTAGGGGCGTGTCCAGGAGCTCAGGGGCTCCAGTGCGTCATCGAGCCCCGTTTTAGCCCGCCCAAAAAATCCGGAAAATAGCAATGGTGAAAAACTGTTTAACGGTGTAACTCCACAATTCAGTAATTCACAGTTCACAGTCTTTGTAATATGTTTTAGCAATACATTTCTAACATTTATAATGGGTTTAGATTTTTTTTTTAGAATTGCCTTTACAGGGACTTTAAGATATTTTTTATTAAATCTGAGAGCTGGATCACTCCTCCATAGGCTTCTTAAGGGATCGAAACTGGCCGGCCCAAAATTTATGAAAGACATCATTAAAATAGTCCGAGTGACTACAGTGGCTCAATCTTAAGTTTATCAAGCGACGAGAATACTTTTTGTGCGCAAAAAACAAACAAAAATAATGACTTTATTCAACTATTCATTTCCTTTCCTGTGGGCCTCGTGTGAATTCACGTAGTGATATTGCGCAAAGCTTCTGTGTTGCACGTTACATGCAGGCTCACTATTGGCCGACGCTGATCATGTGTGTGATGCGTGTGATGTACAACCTAGAAGCTTTGCGCAATATCACTACGTGAACTCACTCGAGGCCCACAGGGAAGGAAATGAATAGTTGAATAAAGTCGTTATTTTTGTTTGTTTCTTGTGCACAAAAAGTATTCTCGTCGCTTGATGCTGGTGGTTTCTACAGCGCGAGTGCAGCGGTGATCGCGAGCTTTGAGCTCTCTACTACTGTTTTAACAGCAACAATTTTCTAAAGGTTTGTGTGTGTTGACGGCTGGTTAGAGGGTGTAAAAGTGAGTGCTTCACTGTTTCAGTTCACTGTTCAGTATTGCCGCGGTCATTCCCCTGTGTGCTCCGGCACTGGTGATGGGTCCTATTTGGCTCAACCGTGTCCCGTTCAGTCTCGGTTGGAGGATTGGTATCTCGGGGCGGGCCGCGCTGGTTCTCAGCTCGCCGCCCAAGTGCCTTTCTTTCCCGAAGTGCATGGAGAGCTTACCAGGTTGTGGATGGCACCTTTCTCTGCCAGAAACTACCTGGATAGCTTTTCCCCCTCACTACCCTTGATGGAGGAGCGGTGAAGGGTTGCGAGGTTATCCCTCCAGTGGAGCGGTCTGTCGCGACACAGGTGCACCTGTGTCTGGCGGCCGCTGCCTTTTGGGGGGATCCTCGTCTCCCCCCTAAGGCCTGTGAGTTCTCGTCCGTTCCGACAGGCAGAGCTTACAAGCCTGTGGGCAAGCCGCCTCCTCTTGCGTGTCATGGCGTTGCTACAGGTCTGTCAGCCTAGGGCACCCATGGACATGCACGAGGGTAGCCCAGACCGTGCGCTCATAGGTGAGCATCCCACTGCATCCGACCTCGCCCTCCGGGCACGAGTGTCGTGGCTTGCACGATCGGTCTGGCGGTGTCCACCTTAGTGGTCCAGGAGCGCCATCGTTGGCTCAGCCTGGTTGATATGGCGGATGTGGACAAGGTTCGGTACCTGGTCTCCCCAATTTCCCAGGTTGGGCTGGTCGGCGACACGGCGGAGAACTACGTCCAACAGTTCTCTGCCGCCCAAGCGCAGACGAAGGCCATCCGGCACATCCTGCCCCGGCGGCCCACTGCTGCCTCCACCCCGCCGCCGATGGCAGTCCCTCCGCCTGCTCGTTGCCGAGGGCGTTCCCCTGCCGCCGCTCCCACTGGGCCTCCGCAGCAGCCTCCAGCCAGGCCTCAGCATGGAGCCGGTCGCAGTAGGGACACCCAGCCCGCTCCAGGCGCTACCAAACCAGGTGGCAAGCCACAGCAAAAGCATTCTGGAGCGGGCCGCTCAGGGATGGAGGAGGATGCACTGGGAGTTGGTCACCGATCCACTTCCTCCCCCCAGGTGAGGGCCGGGTGGAGTCTTTGTTTGTGTGTGTCTGTTCCTCCGCTGCTCCCAAAAGAAGCGGAGCAAGCGGTACCCACACTCCAAAAAAAGAGCAAATTCCTCTGGGTCCCAAGAGGGCGAGTCTGGCGGTGTGCGACCCTGTAACCCTTGCACCCCTCAGCCCCCTCTTGTTTCCAGCACGGCAGCTGGGTGAGGTTCGAGGACCCGGTCATCCGCCTTCTCATGCATCCCTGGCCGTCTCGTGGAGACAGGTAAGTGTCGTACACCCCACTCAGACCCTGCTTCGGGCCCTCCATTCATTTACTACACAGAAATGCATTTTCAAATGCTCCTTCCCCAAGGTTGGCCTGCAGCGTTCGACCTGAAGGACAGTACTTCAGATCTCTATTCTTCCGCTCCACATACCATTCTGTGTTCTGGCGTCGAGGGTACGAAGTATCAGTACAAGTCCTACCCTTCTAGTGCTCCATAGCCAGTTGGGTCTTCAGGTCAACTGGGAGAGAGTAATCTCGCCCACGGGCTGAGTATCTCTTTTTCAGATCAGGAGAAGGACTCGGTCCAACACGTCTCTTCAAGACGAGCGTGTTAGGCTAGTGCTAGAAGTGAGAAAGGGTCCCACTGAACATTTTCAGAGGCTCCTGGGGCATGTGGCAGACGCAGCCGCTTGGCTTCCTCCATATGAAGACCGCTTCAGCACTAGTTTTATGATCGTGTTCCTAAGGTGACCGTGGCAGAGCGGCACGCCCTGTGTGATAAAAGATCACCCCGACCTGCCGACAAACTCTCAGCCCGTGTTCAGACCTTCAGGTCCACTAACACAGACTGAGGGGCCATGTACAAAGGGCATGCTTTAACGGAGGCCTGGGCGACCTCCGACTGCATTTTTATTCGTTACCTCGAGTTGGCAGTTCACCTCGCTTTGAGCCACCGCTGCTCAGCGAGCTGGTACTGGTCTGAAAAGACAACATCGCGACCGTTGCGCTAAGCTTCCCTCGCATGTCACAACTCGCCCGTCACCTCCTCCTTGGAGTCAGAAGCTTCTGAGGTCACTTCATTCCATTATAAAATTCTTCCGACCTGCTCAATCGTCCCGCCACCAGCCACACGACAGATATGGCCAGGGAGAGTGGAGACTCCAATCCCCTGGCGGTCTAGCTGGGCAGGGACCACTTCGGGGCTGCACAGTTACATCTGTTGCCCCTCCGGACTCGTCCCTCTGCCAGTTGTGTTTCTGTCTGAGCAGACATCCCTTGGATAGACACTGGCTCTCAGCTGACCCCGGGGCCCCGCAGAAATGCGTTCCCCAGTGAGCCTTCTAAGAAAGTGGCTATGTGATTCATTATCGCTTGGCACTGCTCAAGTTCAGTGATGTTCATCACACTCAGGTCTTGAGCAGAAATGCTCCTGAAGCTCAGTGAATTATCACATCTAGTGTTTAGCAGTGCTGCTGTCTTGTGGGTGCATGTCGCTTGCACCTACTGTGCTAAGTCAGGAGTGGAACAGGTCTTGATAGTTGCCCCTTTTTGCCCCAACCAGATCTAGTTCCCTCGACAGCCTTCCTGACTTCCCCTGAATACATTTCAGGGACGGGGGATGTTCTGGACGCTATCACAAAGATATGTGGTAGTGACCATCACTTCTGCAAGCAGCCCCTTAAGATAAGGCATTTGTGCTTCGCTAGTTAGAAGTGGAACCTATTCGTTGATTGAGTCTTCTCTCCGTGAGGAGATCCTGAGAGCGTTCGGTCATTTCAGTGCTCTCTTTTCTGCAAGTTGGGTTGGAGTAGGCTGTTCCTTCACCCTCAATATGATACAAACATCATTTGCAGAAGTATGGGAAGCACGTCCTGATCGTCAGGTTCCTGAGGGAGCAAGGGTCATCCCTGCGCCCCTCTTTATCCTCTTGGGCCTATCTCTGTTGCTACTGCAATACAGAGACCGCCCCTGAGCCACTGCAGGCAGTGAGTTAAAAATTCTGTTTTTAAACAGTTCTCCTGCTCGCATGGTCTCTACTAGAGGGTAGGGACTTGCTCGCTTTCAGTCAACAACTTGTGCCTGGAATTCAGGCCGGCTATCTCTCACGAGCTGAGACCCCGGCCTGGATATGTGCCCAAGGTTCCTACCTCTCCCTTAAACTGGGACCAGGTGGTGAGCCTGAAAGCGCTGCCTGGAGGAGGCAGACCCAGCCCTGGCTTTCTCTGTCCGTCCGCTTCATTGTGGTTTTACGTGCACAGAACGCAAGCCTTAGGACCTCAGACCAGCTCTTATCTGTTAAGGAAATCAGCAGAGAGGGAAGGTTGTTTCCAAGCGAGGTTGGCCCACTGAAAGTGGCTGCCTTCATCTTGGTGAAATTCCTGAGATGCACATGTCCACTTTGGTGGTGAGCTCCTCTTAAATGAGTGTGTGTTTAGATTTGAGGGCTGGGCGACACCTTAGTCGAACCGCTGCTTCCCGTGGGCTCCCTTCACATGAAGCTAGTTTCACTGTAAGCCTGGTTTGTTGTGTCGGCTTGCTCCGCCATTCCCCTCCTATGGACTGGATACGTGCGCAATTCTTGCTCCAGTTGAGTTCCCCTTTTTAGCTGAACCCTGTCGAGTTCCTCCATACCCTTCGGCAACGGACATGGCGGAATGTCCAAAGCCAGGCCTATCACTCGTATGCACGGGTGGAACCTGTGTTAGGCTGGGTTCATATGCTGTGATCCCTACGGCGATCCCATATGTGTATACTTCCACGGTACGGCTCCCTGCGGCGAGCCCGTGTCTTCCCTTGGCAGAGCCTGCTCTGTCGTCACTGTTCGGTTGAGTCTCCCCCTGTCTTAGGCTGGAGCCACCCCAGTGACATTCCATATGTTGATTACGTCGAACGTGAGCGACTGAAAGGGAACGTCTCGGTTACGTATGTAACCCTCGTTCCCTGAAGGAGGGAACGGAGATGTAGTCCCGTCACCACTATTGCTGGACCACCGCTGACTCCGAGTTACGCTCGGCTCCAAAAACAACTAGTGCGTGCATCCACTTCCGTATTTATACCCGCGCCGCGGGGGCGGAGTGTGTGATGCATATCACGCATGCCAATGTACAATGACTCATTTTAACAGTAGCGAAGATGACAGGCTCTCTAAGCGTGATCCCAATCAGTCGACACGTCAACTACGTCTCTGTTCCCTCCTTCAGGGAACGAGGGTTACATATACGTAACCGAGACGTTCTCAATTGCCAGGGGGTCCGTGAAATAATTTTCTATTTTCCTATATTTTCCGGACTGTAAAGTCAAGTTCCCTTTCAAGGGAACTTCGAGCTGCGTCAAACGCTGTGGGAACGCCCCTGCGTTGTGCGTCATGAAGCACGTATGGAATCAGCCCAATGGAGAGACGGAACGTCATAGGCGGGTGACGTCATCGACCAGGTAACTATAAAGCACCCCAAAAACACAAGCGCATCAGCTTCTGTGCCTTCAGTCGCGCTATATGTGAATCTGTCTGAGTGTAAACACTGTGTCTGTCTTTAGTATTTGCTGGGCAGGAGTTATCACATTTACACCACACAAACAATTTTGTATGAGAGACTATGGCGAGCTTACGGCATTTAAGAAGTGTGTTCCTCCCTGCTCGCGCTATCTAACGGGCGGGGATACACACGTTCTTTGTGTTGTTTGTTTGGGAGTGCAGCATGCCCAGTCAGCTCTCGAGGGGGCTGGCTGCGAGCATTGCGAGCGTCTGCCTTTATGGACGCTCCGCTCCCGCCGGGCTCTCTTTGAGGAGAGTGCTCGGTGCGCGCTCCCCACGGTTCTATATTGCAGGCATACCAGGCTGATTTGCTAAAGGACGTGAGCGTGAGTGAGGAGGCAGTACTGACGTGGTTCGAGAACTGCGTCAGGCTGCCGATTTGTGGTAAAATTATTTTTTCCAACATGAAACAGAAAGAGAAAGCTTTCTTTTAGATGATCCTCTCTCCCCTGCGGGGTTATTCAGTGACTTAGTTAATACTGTCATTGATAATTTCAGGAAGAAAAGAAGCAGGCAGCAGCTTTTAAAAGGTTTCTTCCATTAAAAGTTCACGTCCACGGGGCTGCTGGGCGGGAGCAGCCCCGGCCGTCCACGAGCTCATCGCATAGGCGCAGCAAAGCAGAGTATCGCGTCTCGCGCTCCCCCTGCTGGACAGTGGGACCAGACGCGGCACTCTCAGCCAAAGCTTTTTGAAAAATAAATATAATATAATAAATATATATATATAAATAAATAAAAACCAATAGAACTGGTTTGAGGACAGTTATATTGGCTATGCTGAGGGCGGTCCCCACCGAAGGAGAAAGGTGTTCACCTCTTTTTACGGTGCCCATTCTTCCTCGGTGCCCTCAGGGGCCCGTTCTGCCAACCCCGCCTTCATGCCGGGGCGTAGACGGTCCCAGCGAGTGCTTTCCCGAGGGACGCTCGCTCCCTCTGTGGAGGGTCTCAGAGCGGTCAAACCAGTTGTTCCCTGCCGGTGCGCCGTTACAGGGCGCTGTGTTTGCTGCTCAAATTACACCAGAGACCAGTCTCGAGAGACTGGTACCCTTAGTAGAATTTGTTTGGCAGAGTGGAAAAGCCTTCCAATAATATCTCAGTGGGTCCTGCAGACAGTAGTAAGAGGTTATGCGATCCAATTTAGGTGTCGTCCACCGAAACTCAGAGGGGTTCTGCCCATAGTGTGGGCCCCGAGCAGGCTCTGGTAATGGAACAAGAGGTGAAAATGCTCCTTCAAAAGGGGGCTATAGAACGGGTTCCTCCTCCCAGTTTGGAGCTAGGTTATTACAGCCGATATTTCATCATTCCAAAGTAGGATGGGGGGTTGCGTCCAATTTTAGATTTGCGCCTATAAAATCGCTCGGTAGGGAAGTTCAATTCAAGATGCTCACTATCAAGCAGGTCGTGTCACAAATCAGGTCCGAGGGCTGGTTTGTCACGATAGATCTAAAGGACGCTTACTTCCACATTTCCATACATCCACAACACAGGAAGTTCCTGAGGTTTGCCTTCGGGGGCGAGGCATTCCAATATAGGGTTCTTACGTTCGGTCTAGCTATCTCCCCGTACTTTACGGAGCAGATGGCGGTTCGACATCGAGATGTCGTCCTCGCGCATATCAGGAAGTTGGGGTTGAGGCTGAACGCGAAGAAAAGTGTTTATCTCCTTCCCTGGAGACCACTTTTCTGGGCGTTGTTTGGGATTAGGTCACCCGCATCGCTTCGATTCTTCAGCCTTGAAACAGTAAAGCTAGGCCAGCTACTCACTGTAAAGCAGTTTCAGAAACTGTTGGGTTTGATGGCAGCAGTGTCCAACGTTATACCTTGGCCTGTTGTACATGAGACCGCTGCGGTTGTGGCTCAGGACCAAGGGATTCTCCCCGAGGGGAAATCCACTCCGCACGATCAAAGCCACGCGGCGCTGCCTTCATGCTCTGGTCTTGTGGAAAGAAACTTGGTTCCTATCCAAGATCCTGTGCTGGGGGCTCTTTGTCATCGCGTAAAGCTAACGACGGATGCTTCCCTCACAGGGTGGGGGGCGGTCATGAGTCGTCGTCCAGCCCAAGGTCTGTGGTAGGACCATCATCTATCATGGCATATAAATTGTCTAGAGATGTTGGCAGTGTTTCAGGCTCTGAAACACTTCCTAGCAGACCTGAGAGGTCATCATGTGCTAGTTCAGTCAGACAACACGTCGGTGGTTTCTTATATAAATCGTCAGGGGGGCCTGCGGTCTCGCCGGCTTTACAAGTTGGCCCGTCAGGTCCTCCTGTGGTCCCTAGGGAAGTTACTATCACTGAGAGCAATGTATCTTCCTGGGTATTGGAATGTGGTAGCGGACTCTCTGTCGAGGCAGGGGCCGAGGCCGGGGGAATGGAGACTCCACCCCCGAGGCGGTGGAGCTCCTTTGGTTGAGTTTCGGTCACGCCGAGGCGAACCTATTCGCTTCCAAGGAGATATCGCACTGTCGTCTGTGGTTCTCCATCAGTCATCCAGCCCCTCTGGGGTTGGACGCTATGGTGCAGCCGTGGCCGAGGTCACGTCTGTACGCTTTTCCCCCGATTGCTCTGCTACCAGGAGTTCTGGAGAGGGTTCGCCGGGACGGGGTCAGCCTACTATTAGTAGCCCCGTTCTGGCCGGCCCGAGTATGGTTTGCGGACCTGGTTTCTCTCCTGGACGGCTCTCCTTTGGAGCTCCCGGTCAGGAGGGATCTACTCTCTCAGGCGGGCGGCATGATATTTCACCCCCGCCCAGAGTTATGGAAACTGTGGGCTTGGCCTCTGAGGGGGCCCAGCTCTTAGATTCCGGTCTCTCAACCGAGGTTGTTGAGACCATCCTTCACTCCAGAGCTCCATCCACGAGGAAGCTATATGCCTTTGAAGTGAAAACTTTTCACTTCTTGGTATGGTGAACACCTGTAGGACCCAGTTAACTGCCCAGTGGGTGCAGTGCTGGAATTCCTGCAGGAGCGTTTCTCCACAGGGTTATCCCCCTCCACACTAAAGGTGTATGTGGCGGCACTGGCTGCTTACCACGTCCCTTTCAGTGGAGTTTCTCTTGGGAGACACCCGCTTATAACTCGTTTCCTTCGTGGCACTTTGAGGCTGAGGCCAGCAGTTCGTGCCTGGAATTTTCGCCTGGTATGGTTAAGGCTTTTCTATACCCTAGGCCAGGTTATGTTCCTAAGGTCCCTACTAATTTTGTTAGACCTACAGTTCTGCAGGCTTTCTGTCCTCCTCCATTTCTGTCGTCAGACCAGAAGAAACTTAATTTGCTCTGCCCAGTGAGGGCGTTAGACGCTTATGTCCACAGAGCTGCCCTGTGGAGGAAATCAGAACATTTATTTGTATGTTTCGGCGTTCCCATAGCGTTTGATGCAGCGTCTCGTTCCCTATCAGGGAACTAGGGTTACATTCGTAACCGAGACGTTTTGTGTCATGATGAGGCACGCTGTGATTTATTCCTAAGTGACTTAGGACTATATAATGCATTTTAGTTAAAATAATTTAAATGTTGGCTTTCAAAAGTAGGCATCATGTTCAGCGCATCATGTTGTTTTATTTATTTTTCAATGCAATGACATTTTGTAGTCATTTTGAGTGTACATAAATAAAAATATACATTTTACTGTTTCGAATGACAGAGTATTAAACGACAAAGTATTAAGTTATTTCCCCAGCTGAGGAACAAATCCAAGTGATGGCGCTGGCGCATCGCGCTTACACAACATATTATCAGTTCACATTTGGCATTGCTAACTTGACATCACAGCCTGTTCAATATTAAAATAAAACAGTCAACCAAACATATAAAAAGTGATTCTGCTTAATTTAATTTGTCTTTTGTATAGGCTAATATAAATGCTGTGCCGGTCAGTCATAACTTTCTTTTTCCAAACTCATTTCCCTTGAAGATGCTGATTTAGCCTTTGTCTAGGCTATAGGCTATTAGGACTCGACTGAAGTATGAAGCCTTCTTTATGTGAGCGGAGGCTAATGCCACCTAAGGGGTAAATGTATTTTATAAATGCTCCCAACTACAGGGTTTCCAAACAAATGGAACAAAACCAGCAAAGATGTGTACAATCTTTATTCGATGCTCACAGAGGTAAAAGAATATTTATACAATCACACCAGTCGAGGGAACAATACAAAATTACAATCACATTCACACAAAATAAATAAATAAATAAATCCTGAGGTTATACAGCAGTCACCTGTAAAATCGGATCTTTGGACACGACAGTCAATTTCAATATCCCATGGGATAAGTTAGCATTTGGAAATGGGAAAAGAAAATTAAATCCAAGTCACCTCAAATCACACCATCATGCAATTATATAACCAAAACCACAATCCACACAATAAGCAAACAAAATAAATCAAATAAATCCTCCCAGTCCCAGTGATAATCCTTGATGGTACCAGGAATTGACATCAAATAAGATCTCAAGAACACAATTCACAAGCAAAAACAATAAAATCAAATTATAACAAAAGGATCAGATTCAAGAAAAACTATTAAATCGACCAAAATAACAAGAAACCAGAAAAGAAAATACAATTAAACCAACCAATATAACAACAGTTTATAAAAAAAAGAAAATACAATTAAATCAAACAATATAACAAAATTAATCCATACCAAATAATCTCAACGGGCACACACACACTCACACATTTGCACAAAGCTCACTCAACCACGCGCTTGCATTTACACACTCAACATAACGACTCGTCTACATTCAACCACGCATTCGCATCAACACACACTCACATAAAACCCTGCGCACATAACCGTGTGTGTCTATCACAGAATCAGTGGGACTTGAGCGCACAACTTCTCCAGCCTCCACAGCACAACACCACTGGTCGCCCTAACGAGCCGCCACCCAGCAGCAAAACAACAGCGGGCAGATCTCTATAAAATAATTACCCAATTTAGCCATTAACCTCACATTCACTATCTAGAATTACATCTTCGGTAAAAAACAACAACTCACAAAGTACTATATAAACTTACCTGCAGCACAATTGACTGGCCCTCGGTATGATCGGTAAGAACGGTGAACAACCACCAATACGGCCTTGATCACACTACATAAACGAGCAATCA
The DNA here is from genome assembly GCA_029959095.1 of Rhinichthys osculus. Lineage (NCBI taxonomy): Eukaryota > Metazoa > Chordata > Actinopteri > Cypriniformes > Leuciscidae > Rhinichthys > Rhinichthys osculus. Next base: position 41,451,490 of record JARWKJ010000012.1, read on the forward strand.
TTAAAACCGACACTACTACCCAATGCAACATCATATCAATGCAGTAGCGTACCTTAAAATATTTGTGAAGTTGGACATTCACAGGCCCACGGCAAGAGTCAAAAGAAGTGAATTTCCCACTTATAAAGTCTACTATCTCACTCAATGCTTAACACATATTAGGTAGTTTCTTTTTGCGACACCATGACGCTGCCTGCATACCATGTCGGAGTGAAAACGGAAGTAAAAGGAAATCTCCGCGTTTTTAAAGGGGCCGTGAGCTTCCGCCTTAAAGGGCCACCCCATTACATTCTACCCCTGGCTTTTCGATCATCGTCCCGATGATCCAATTTACATCCATGGACGGAAAGGGCAATCTTGGGACTGACTAAGTTGAAGTGGAGCATTTACAGGCCCTCGGTCCAATTGTACATTTTGAACCGTTGCGATGGTTTTTGGTAGATGATAAAGGTTAGAATGCTTCCCGGCGGTAGCCCGAGTGGTTTGACGCCGACCCACTTTACTTACTTGAATTGGGGAATTAGCAATCAACATAGGACCTTCAATCCCCATCTCAACAGGACTTTCTACAACCCTCTCTGGCTCCAGTGGTAGATCCACTTCGGTCGAACTCAAGGCAGCAGGGATTACCTCTATAAGAGCTACATCCCACTCTTCCCTTGCCATTGGGGAGGCTAAAAACTCATCCAAGTTGTCATCTGACAACCCTAACCCTGGATCAGCCATGTGGTCAGAGCATGCTATGTGTGGTACTAACCTTAAGTGAGACCTGTGCACCTGTTTTACCAAGGAAGGGTTATCTACCTGTGCTATAGTGTATACACCACCATCACCCCTAGGAGCTCTAACTACTTTGTGAACAATGCTGGACCAATGATTTTGTATTTTATTACGACCACGGACACCATAGTCCCGCAGATAAACTTCTTGACCTTCCTGCAGCACAAAATCCCTTCCTCCCTGATCATGGCGCCTTTTCCGAAGCTCAGCCGCTCTGTCCAGCCGAGACCTTACTCTCGTATAAGTTGTTTCAAGTCTCTCCCTATGCTCCATCACCCAGTCTCTCACCAGTCCACTGGCAGGGTCTTCCACTGCTGAAAGCAGAAAGTCCACTGGAAGTCTGGGGGCCTGGCCGAACATCAGAAAATGTGGTGACTCACCGGTGGTCTGGTGAGGAGTTGTATTATACGCAAAACATACCTGTGCTATATGATGAGTCCATGACCTTTTCTGCTCTGAGGACAGTGTACGAAGTAAGTCATGAAGGGTTCGATTGAAGCGCTCACACTGCCCATTTCCCTGAGGGTGATATGGGACAGTGCGAGTCTTCTTAACTCCATACAACTGACAAAGCTGGGAGACCACTGCACCCTCAAAACTCCGACCTTGGTCTGAATGGATTTGTGCCGGTACACCAAACCTATAAAACCACTCGTGGACCAAAATATTAGCTACCGTAGTCGCTTTCTGGTCCCGTGTGGGCACAGCCTGAGTGTACTTCGAGAACACATCCGTAATAACTAGGACATGCTCTCTTCCATCACTAGCCTGTTCCAAAGTTGTAAAGTCAACTGCCAAAATCTGATTCGGCATTGATGCCAACAAATGACCCATTGGAGCACGGACTGGTGGCTGATTTGATTTTGCAATAGCACACTGACTACATTCCTGGCATTGCTTCCTGACATCCGCCTCCATCCCCGGCCAATAACACAGACTGCGTATCAGCTCATAGGTACGCTCCCTACCTTGATGGCCATGAGCACTATGCAATAGCTGAAAAACCTCTGGCTGAAAAAGCTCAGGGAGCACTAACTGGTCCACCTCCTCTCCCCCATCAGGTAGTTTTAAATGACGATACAACAAGTCATCTTTTTTGAACAACCGACTCCACTGACGGAGTAATTCCAAACATCTTTTGGACATAGACTGACGTTGTTCCTTAGTTGGATACACTTTAGAGAAAAAAAACCTAAGAGCTGGACCAATGACTGCATCCTGCTCCTGTGCCCGTCGTAAATCTACTTTCGATGTTGCAGAAAAAGCAGATATTGCACTCTGTACTGCCTCTACAGGCCTCCTCTTGTCCAGCAATTCTACCAGAGTGGCCGGCAGAGCAGTCCCACACTCTTGCTGTGGAGAAGGTGTCACAGTGTACTGCCTGGACAATGCGTCTGCATTACCGTTGGCACGGCCAGGGCGATACCGAATATCAAAATCAAACGCGGCTAGCTGGGAAGCCCAGCGTTGCTCCAAAGCACGTTGTTTGGCTGTCTTCAAATAGCTCAAGGGATTATTATCTGTATAAACTAAGCACTTCTGCCCTAAAAGATAATCCCTGAACTTTTCAGTTAGAGCCCATTTTAATGCCAATAACTCTAACTTCATGGAGCTGTAATTTTGCATATTCCGTTCAGTGGGTCTAAGACCCCTGCTAGCATATGCCACTGGCCTCATCTTACCATCCCTCTCCTGCCCAAGCACTGCCCCTAACCCAGAGTGGCTAGCATCAATCTCCAACACAAATGGTAGGGAGAAGTCTGCGTACGCCAAAACAGGAGCAGACACCAACCGCTGCTTTAAAGTCTGAAACCCCTGCTCACACTCATCAGTCCAACAGCTTTCAATTGACTTTCCCGAACCCCTCTTCTTCTTCGTCACTACCAAGCTTGCAACCAGCCGATGTAATGGGGAAGCCAACTGAGCAAATCCCTCAACAAAACGCCTATAATAACTTGCGAACCCTAAAAACGACCGCAGTTCAGTCACATTGGTTGGATGCTTCCACTCTGCAACAGTGCTGATCTTAGCAGGATCAGTAGACACCCCCTCCTTGGACACTAGATGCCCCAGGTAGCCCACTTCTTGCCGGAAAAAGCAACATTTTTCTAACTTGGCCTTAAGTCCCTCTTGCTGAAGTCGGACAAAGACCATTTCCAACCTCTCCAAGTGCTGTGCAATGGTAGATGAGAAAACAATAATGTCGTCTAAATAAAGCAACAACGTCTGGAACCTTTGGTCCCCGAACATGCGCTCCATAAGCCGTTGAAAGGTACTAGGTGCATTGCACAACCCAAAGGGCATTCGATTAAACTCAAATAACCCAAAGGGTGTGCAAAAGGCGGTCTTACACTTATCTCCCTCTGCCACCGGAACCTGGTTGTAGCCACTGGCAAGGTCTAATGTGGAAAACCACTGGGCTCCACACAGGGCATCCAGGGACTCCTCGATCCGGGGCAGAGGAAAAGCTTCCTTCCGTGTCTTACTGTTTAGCTGCCTATAATCAACGCAAAGACGAATCTGACCATCTTTTTTTCTCACGACTACAATCGGAGAGGCATAGGGACTGGAACTCTCTCTGATCACCTGACTCTGCAGCAATTGGTAAATATGCTGCTTAACTGCCTCATAGTCGGAAGGGGGCAAACGCCGATACCTTTGGCGTATTGGGGCAGTATCGAGCAGAGGAATCTCATGGGTAATGAGCTTAGTACAGCCCAAGTCACCCTCATAAGCTGAAAAAACAGACCTATATGCATGCAAAAGGGACTTAACCTGAGCCTGCTCATCCTGCGGCAACCGAGCCAAGTCCATCTTCTGAATTGCCTCCTCCATTTTATCTACTTCGACTGCCTGCGATGCAATAGTGGCTCGGTGCAAGAATTGTTCCTCTGCTGGTACAACAACACCACACTCCTCCGACTGTGAAACAGTCTCGACTTTACACAATGTTCCCACCGCAACATGAGGCTGCAGTAAGGCGTCCTGTTCCCCTATATTAACTATAGGGACAAAGGCCAACCCTCGGATAATTGGTACAAGCGATACCGAGGCCAAAAGGCCAGCAGGGAGCGAAGTCTCTTTCCCCAAAGGCTCAAACAGCAACACAGGTAAAGGGCCTACAGGTAAGGAAAACGTAACGGGCAAAAATCGCAATGAATTGGCAGGGATACGCACAGTTTCTCTGCCCCCAACCCTAGCCAGTCGTTCAGTAATCTCATCAGCACCAGTTTCAGTTTTCCTACAATACTGCAGGGCAGACAGCCATGCAGGAGTCTCTTTCACTGTTGGAAGGTCAAAAAGCGTATGTCCATGTTGACTAAACAACTCCCTGTAGCACTCCTGAATAACGTTCATGCCCAACAACCCCGGTAACCCACCCGGTAAGGAAGAGTGGGACAGGTCTTTCACCACAAGTACCCCCTTATTCTGGATTTTCTTCCCGAGAACAACAAAATCTAACTCCAAATAACCCAGATAAGGTATATCTAAGCCATTTGCAGCCCGCAACTGTAGCCACCCACAACCAAGTAACCTCTCTTTACCCCAAGGCTCATAATGTTGGAGAAAGAACCTCTCTGATATCGTGGACCCAGTGTCCAATAGACAGGGAACCTCTACCCCACCCATTGTAATAGTGACAGAAGGGCAACTACCTAATAATTTAAAAAGGGCCTGGTTCCCACCTAATTCAGAGGGCCGGGAGCCGACTGCCTCCCCTCCTGAAGTGTGGCTCATCAATTCAGGGGGTTGAAGTTTTCCGCCGGCCTACTAGGATGCAGAGAGCCACCCGGCTGTGACAAAGATACCTGCTGCTCGGTAGATCTACGAAAATCCAAAACACAATTTCGGGCAATATGACCTGGTTGGTTACAACGTCTGCAAATGATAGGGTTAACTCGCCTAGATTGATTAAAAGCATGCTGCGACTGTAGTTGTTGTAAACCTTGGGTGAGTTGATTTAGCTGCTCTTGTTGGGCCCTCAACATCTCTTTCAATTCAGCCAACTCAGACTAATTCTCTCGACCACGGGAGGGTAAACTATGCCCTTGGACTCTATACTGAGTAGCGAGAGAGGGAACAGAGTAACTTCTTTCCCGTGTATCATGACGAAAACCCTCATCAACCCACCTAATTGCCTCTTTCCTTACATCCAAAATGGTAGACTGTGGATGGAGCCGGACATGGCGCTTAAGCTCACGGCATAAGCTATTATCGATCACGTGTTCTACAAACTGATCCCTAAGTAAAGTAGAGGAGTTAGGCACGCCATCTGGAGCGCATTGTACTACCTTCTCCATCAACGCAAAAAGGGCATGTGAGAAGTCTTGCAAGGACTCCCCCTCTTCCTGTTTACGGGAGAAAAACTGCTTCTGAAGAGAAATATACGAGCGTGCTCACCCATATAACTCTTTTAATACAGAAAACACCTTTTCAGGATCCTCCCTCTCCTCCCTTGATCTAAACTTAAGTTCGCTTCTGGCAGATCCCCCTAGATGGTCAAGGATAAACAGAGCTTCCTCCCTTGCTGATAAATTTCGAGCCCTTAAATTACTCTTAATCTCCTCAACCCATTCAAAAACCTCCTCGTCATCCCTTCCACTAAACAAAGAACATCGTCTCTCTCTAGGGACAAGAATGACACGCTCTGCCATGGGCCTGGGGGCATCTACCACACCGCAAACACGAACGTGTGTATCAGCGGCAGCGCTAATACTAACCGAGGGCCCTGCTGCAGAACTAGCTTGACGCTGTAACTGCTCATTCTCTGACTGCAAGGACTGAACCTGTCTTCGCAGCTCTTCCAACTCGTTCTCCATTAGAAAAATGCAAAAACAAAAACGTACTCACGAATAATGAGCTTCCGTTGTTCACTGCCCGCTGCTGCTTTGCCGCTGTAAAATAAACTCACCCGAAGACAAAAAAAAAAAAAAAAAAAAAAAAAGACACAATTACACCTCAAATTTCAAACATATACAACAAAGTGTCCCAAAATTGAAAGTACACACCCCTGCCTGAAAAGTATCCTGCCGACTACGCCAAATGTGAGCGGAGGCTAATGCCACCTAAGGGGTAAATGTATTTTATAAATGCTCCCAACTACAGGGTTTCCAAACAAATGGAACAAAACCAGCAAAGATGTGTACAATCTTTATTCGATGCTCACAGAGGTAAAAGAATATTTATACAATCACACCAGTCGAGGGAACAATACAAAATTACAATCACATTCACACAAAATAAATAAATAAATAAATCCTGAGGTTATACAGCAGTCACCTGTAAAATCGGATCTTTGGACACGACAGTCAATTTCAAGATCCCATGGGATAAGTTAGCATTTGGAAATGGGAAAAGAAAATTAAATCCAAGTCACCTCAAATCACACCATCATGCAATTATATAACCAAAACCACAATCCACACAATAAGCAAACAAAATAAATCAAATAAATCCTCCCAGTCCCAGTGATAATCCTTGATGGTACCAGGAATTGACGTCAAATAAGATCTCAAGAACACAATTCACAAGCAAAAACAATAAAATCAAATTATAACAAAAGGATCAGATTCAAGAAAAACTATTAAATCGACCAAAATAACAAAAGAAACCAGAAAAGAAAATACAATTAAACCAACCAATATAACAACAGTTTATAAAAAAAAGAAAATACAATTAAATCAAACAATATAACAAAATTAATCCATACCAAATAATCTCAACGGGCACACACACACTCACACATTTGCACAAAGCTCACTCAACCACGCGCTTGCATTTACACACTCAACATAACGACTCGTCTACATTCAACCACGCATTCGCATCAACACACACTCACATAAAACCCTGCGCACATAACCGTGTGCGTCTATCACAGAATCAGTGGGACTTGAGCGCACAACTTCTCCAGTCTCCACAGCACAACACCACTGGTCGCCGCAACGAGCCGCCACCCAGCAGCAAAACAACAGCGGGCAGATCTCTATAAAATAATTACCCAATTTAGCCATTAACCTCACATTCACTATCTAGAATTACATCTTCGGTAAAAAAAAACAACTCACAAAGTACTATATAAACTTACCTGCAGCACAATTGACTGGCCCTCGGTATGATCGGTAAGAACGGTGAACAACCACCAATACGGCCTTGATCACACTACATAAACGAGCAATCATTAAAACCGACACTACTACCCAATGCAACATCATATCAATGCAGTAGCGTACCTTAAAATATTTGTGAAGTTGGACATTCACAGGCCCACGGCAAGAGTCAAAAGAAGTGAATTTCCCACTTATAAAGTCTACTATCTCACTCAATGCTTAACACATATTAGGTAGTTTCTTTTTGCAACACCATGACGCTGCCTGCATACCATGTCGGAGTGAAAACGGAAGTAAAAGGAAATCTCCGCGTTTTTAAAGGGGCCGTGAGCTTCCGCCTTAAAGGGCCACCCCATTACATTTACATTAATAGTTAGCATCCAAATGTGACCTACATTGCAAATATGAAAATGTTGGACCGAATGAGAAATGCGCGAACCCAACGTCGGTAGTTTCAGTTAAGACTAAAATAAATTAGTTTAGGCTTGACGTTTAAAATAGGCTAAATGTTGTTTGTAATAAAGGGCACAATAGGCTATTTTTATAGGCTACTATGTATATTTTTATTAAACGTGACCACTTATTTTTTATTCTTGTTGTTTTCTGAATACCATTCATTTAAGGATTTGACATAGGCTACAGTAAATAAAATACGCATAGCCTATATGTTATTAAGTGTTTATAATGTTAATTTTCTATTTTATGTACCACTCTTTTACACTATTTCTGTATAGGCTTTTACACTATTTTCTGTATAATGCGTTTTTTACAATGATGAGACGCGCGTGTGTTTTACGCTCAACATGACCCGGTGCGCCGCGCACAAGCGCGCATCCTTTAGATATAAATTGTAGGCTAATACATTTTAATAAAGCACAAGGCCTACATCATAAAACTCAGAAGAGTAGCCAATGTATTTTAACCCTCTAGGCGCCACGGTCGAGTTTACTCGACAAGATGCGACACTGAATAAAACGGCCGATTTTGTCAAATTGGGTCTCAAATTTCATTCGACCTCCCCTCCACTGGATGGCAGACATGTCATACTTCATCCCCGAATCAAAAAAACGTCATGTTTCTATACAAAATGTTCGAGTTAGAGCGCATTGAATCGGTGCGATCAAAAGCGGAGCTAGTGTGCGAGTGAGCCGTTTTATCAGAGGCTCTCCGCGATCGCGCGACAATATTGTGGTGGAGATTTGTCTTATACCACTGGGTGTGTTAGACGAGGTCGAAGTATTCATAGGACAGTTAGGAGGCAACGTGGAGGCAGGGTGAGGAGTCGCAATGACAATGACAGCAGTCCGAGCTGTGCACACTCGGCGCGCGCGCGAGGCAGATCTGGCCGCGCTGCTCGTATCATGTCACTCATGATCTGTGCGAGTGAGCGTTTGAACTAAACAGGTCTTGTTTACTTGTGTTTGTATGTCATATGAATAAAATATATTTGCCCCATACATGGAATCAGAGTGCCTACTGTATTTAGTAAATGGAAAATCTCTACAGCAAAAGGCCAATCACTACATGCATTCGGTTTGTTTCTACCATTTATTAGTAATGATTTACACAGTTTGTTTACTACTTACTATATACCTGAGCATTCAGTATTGTGCAATATAGCATACAGAAGGTGATTGACATTTTGGGGGGAAAGAAGTGCTCCATTTTATCATTTAAACATGTGACTTTTCATGAAAATTCTATAATCCAAGATTGCCACCACCATATGACGTCATAATATGCAAATTAGATGGGAAAATGTAATCCCTACATAAAATTTGGATCTTTTATCACTTTTAAGATATAGCCTTTTGAAATAAAGATGTCAAAATCGAACGTTTTAGGAAAAAACCTCTGGCGCCTAAAGGGTTAATATCTCTGTTGTTCTCTGTTCTCCGGTTGTTAGATTAGTCTGAATGACAGTTCATGCGTGAACGATAGGCCTATTATATAGGCAAGTCAATGCATTATTCTTTCCTTTTTGTATTAGTGTTTAAAATATTTAATTTACAATTAATTATATTATTTTTTTAAACTTACTAGGCGTCATTTAGGCCTACCCTGCCATAACAAGCTGATGCAAAGCGTAGGTGAATTTATATCTACACAGAAGAAAGCCCTGTCTAGGTTCTTCCCCGGTACGGGTTGTGTCGAGCCATTCGTTTAGTTTGGTTGTTTGATGAGAAGAAGATGAAATGTAGTTGCAATAAACGCGTTAAGAATCCGCACATCATCAACAGCAGCGGAGGACTCTTATTCTGCTGTACGGAACCGAGGGAGAACTGATGACGACACAGTTTGATCTTCGGCTGACAAATCAGAGGAAAGGGGCGTTTCATTCCCGCCCACGTATAGAAATCAAACATTCAAGCTGTTTATTCATTTTTCTACCTCAGAACGATAAACGAAAAATCAGGCTGGATTCTTGTTTTTCATTTCTTTGGAAAAAATGGAAAAACAAAAAAGGAAACGTTTTCTCATTTTTCTATTTCAATATTAAATCAAATGAATTTATGAATGGTATTTATCACGTTCTAAAGGTTATATATATGAACATGGAGAAAAAGCAGGACGACTTCTAGCCCACTAGTTAAAATCTTAAGCTGCCTCTCAACTTATATCTCAAATTTGTAACAGTAATAATGATTTAATAGTTAATCCAATTGAAATTAATAACACTTTTAAGAACTACTTCTCAAATTTGTATACTTCTGAAAGCCCTGAATCTAACTCTGTAATTTTTGAATTTTTAAATAGTATAGATATACCCATCCTTAATTCTGTGCAGAAAATTTGTTTGGATCAGCCCATACAAATAGAAGAAATTTTATACTCGATCACATTCGGCGCACGCACATAGATGCTGCGGCTCGGTGCTCTCTCAGTTGGTGCTATAGTTTGCGTTGTTTTTTCGTGTTTATATATGTCCTGAGTGTTTTCTGTCAGGCCAATAACATCTACGGTCGGCACAATCTCCTTAAGATAGGAGTCTGTTACGAACAGAATATTACAGACAAGTTTCTCCACACACACAATATACCGGAGGAGATAGCACGGCACCCCGGCTCCTCATGGATTATCATCCCCGCCGGAAAGAGGTAGAGAGAGGAGACAGAAGCGGGGCTGCAGGGCTGGCCCACTCGCCAGGCTACGAAGGCAGCCACTTAAACCTCCGCTTCCCAGCCTGTTTCTCGCTAATGCGCGATCACTTGTCAACAAAATGGATGAGCTGAGGCTACAGATTGCAACCAACAACACCGTAAAAGATTGCTGTATTCTGCTTTTTACGGAGACCTGGCTTCACCCACTCATCCCGGATTCGGCGATGGAGCTAACAGGCTATACCGGGCAGCGACAGGACAGGACACAGAGCTCCGGTAAGAGCAGAGGAGGGGGGCTGTGTGTGTACGTGAATAACAACTGGTGTACTAACACAGTAACTGTGGACAGTCACTGCTCCCCGAACTTGGAGTATGTGTCTGTGAAATGCAGACCCACTTATCTCCCGAGAGAGTTTTCTGTTGTCATAACAGCTGTTTACATACCACCGGATGCTAATGCTAAAATGGCTAGCAGTCATTTGCATAGTAGCATTACCAGCCGACAGAGTAAATATCCTGACGCAGTACACATTATAGTGGGGGATTTCAATCACGCAGACTTGAAATTAGTACTCCCTCATTTCTATCAACATGTTAAATGCACAACTAGAGGAAATAAAACTCTGGATAAGGTTTACTCTAACATCAAACTTGGTTATAGGGCTAAACCACTACCCCACCTGGGCCAGTCTGACCATTTGTCTTTGCTGTTAATTCCTGCATATGCCCCCCTCAGGAAAAGTACACCCAACATCACAAAAACTATAACAATCTGGCCTGATGGAGCCATGCACCGGCTGCAGGACTGTTTTGATAGGACCAACTGGGATGTGTTTTTACATCAAGACCTGGAGATGTTTACGGACAGTGTACTGTGTTACATACGTCAATGCATAGGCACTGTTACCGTGGAAAAACAGATCCGGGTCTATCCCAATCAGAAGCCCTGGATGACTAGGGAGGTACATCGGCTGCTGAGGGAGAGGAACACCGCCTTCAGGTCTGGTGACCAGACCCTTTACACGGTGGCCCGGGCTGACCTGAAAAGAGGCATCAAAAGGGCCAAGTTGGATTATCGGCGGAGGATTGAGGCATATCTGGGAAGTAATGACAGCAGGCGGGTGTGGCAGGGAGTCCAACAGCTCACCAATTACAGGTCCACCGTAGGAGAGGCTGAGGGTGAGCCCTTGCTGGCAGAGGAACTGAACACTTTATTTGCCCGCTTTGAGGTGGAACCAAGTATGGCAGCGACACCACACCCCACGGTCCATAGTAACTTCACCTTCACTGAGCATGAGGTGAGGCGTACACTACAGGCCGTGGACCCGAAGAAGGCTGCTGGGCCAGATGGCATCTCTGGGCGTGTTCTAAATGAATGTGCGGATCAGCTGGCTGGAATCTTTATGAGGATTTTCAACCAGTCCCTTGCTGAATCCACAGTCCCACCATGCCTGAAGTCCTCCACCATCGTCCCCCTGCCTAAAAAACCTTATATTTCCAGCCTCAACGACTACCGGCCAGTCGCACTCACCCCAGTGGTGATGAAATGCTTTGAAAAGCTGGTCTGGGGTCACATTACATCATGCCTGCCAAAAAGCCTGGACCCACACCAGTTTGCATACAGAGCTAATAGATCCACAGAGGACGCCGTTGCTACAGCCCTGCATGCTGCATTGTCCCATCTAGAGCAGCAGGGGAGCTATGTACGGATGCTCTTTGTGGACTATAGCTCTGCGTTTAACACCATCCTTCCTCAAAAACTGATGAACAAACTGATGGACCTAGGCATTCCATACCCCACCTGTATGTGGATTAAAAGCTTTCTCACTTGTCGCACTCAGAGGCTGAGAGTGGGCCGTCATACATCTACGGCCCTTAGTCTCAGCACCGGCTCCCCACGGGGCTGTGTATTGAGCCCCCTGCTGTACACTCTCTACACGCATGACTGCACCTCCACCCACCATAATAACATCATAGTGAAGTTTGCGGACGACACTACAGTAGTGGGGCTCATTACTGGAGCAGACGTATCAGCTTACAGAGAGGAGGTTAAACATCTGTCGTTGTGGTGTAGGGAGAATAACCTTCTCCTTAATACTGTAAAGACCAAGGAGCTGTGGTGATTGATTACAGGAGGGAAAAGACTGCCATCACACCACTCATCATCAGCGGGGATCGGGTGGAGCAGGTGTCGGACTTCTGTTTTTTGGGTGTGTACATTGAGGAGGGTCTGACCTGGAGCGTAAACAGTGTGAAGGTGCTAAAAAAGGCCCAACAAAATTTGCACTTCCTGAGGGTCCTCAGGAGAAACGACATCACTCAGAGACTGCTGTTGTCCTTTTACAGATGCTCCATAGAATCTATCTTAACATACTGCCTATGTGTGTGGTTTAGTAGCTGCACAGTAGCCCAGAAAAAGGCTCTCCAACGGGTCATTAACATGGCCCAGAAGATAGTCGGTTGTCCCCACCCTACAATGGTTGACCTTCACAGTGCTCGCTGTGCCAAAAAAGCTCAGAGCATTATTAAAGACACTTTCCATCCCGGTCACTCCTTGTTTGAACTGTTGCCATCAGGCAGACGATACAGGACAATCAAATCAAGAACAAACAGACTTAAAAACAGTTGTTATCCAACAGCAATAACCACCCTTAATGCCATAAAAAAACATTCATAAAACAATACTATATAGTTAGATTGTGCAATAACTATTACAGAATGAATGGTGGTGTGTGTGTGTATCTCCAATAAGATGGGGAGTTTTTTTTTTTTTTTTTTTTTTTTTTTTTATATTGATTTATTGATGCACTAACTGTTTGGCACTTTTAAATTTCGTTGTACAGGTTACAATGACAATAAAAGGATTACAACGATTACAATTAATGCAGAGCAAAAAAAACTCCTGGCCCTGATGGCTATCCAATAGACTTTTATAAAAAATGTTCAGATACATTAGCCCCTATTCTACTTGATATGTTCGTTGGAAAAGGGTAGCTTGCCATAAACCTCCTTGAATGAAGCAAACATTATACTTTTACTAAAACCTGGAAAGGATCCCTTGAAATGTAACTCTTACAGGCCAATCTCTCTCTAAAACTCAGATGTTAAAATTTTGGCAAAGATCCTTGCTTTACGTTTGAATACAGTAATAGAGAACTTGATTTCAAAAGACCAAACAGGTTTTGTCAGAGGCCGACATTCTTTTAGTAATGTTGTTAGGGTTAATACACTCGTCTAAACTTTCTCAGGACCCTGTCCCTCAGGTAGTCATCTCGTTAGATGCTGAAAAAGCATTTGACAGGGTGGAGTGGAAATATTTATTCTTTGTGCTGGAAAGATTGGGATTTGGTACATCTCTTCTCTCATTGATTAAGTTATTATACTTTTCCCCTAAAGCATCTGTAATTACAAGACAAGGATGCCCTCTTAGCCCTTTTCTTTTTACTTTAGCCATCGAGCCCCTATCTATAGCATTAAGACACTCACAGCATTTTTCTGGCATCAGCAGTAGGGGCATAGAACATAGAGTGTCCTTATATGCCGATGATATGCTGTTGTATATTTCAGATCCAATCTTAGGTATTCCACAGGTAGTTAAAATATTGAAACAATTTGGAACTTTCTCAGGCTATAAACGGAATTTTTTGAAAAGTTTTTGCTTCCCCATAAACAGCAAGGGCCTCCATATTTCAAATACCATTTTTTACCCTAACGGCCTCATATAACTTTTTAGATATTTAGGGATAAACATCATCACACAGGGATTCCCTAACCTTTACAAAGAGAACTTTGCTCCTATAATCGACAAGTTAAAACTAGACCTCAAAAAATGGAATTTGCTATTTCTTGCCGGTAGAATTAATTGTGTAAAAATGAACATTTTACCAAGGTTCTTGTACTTGTTTCAATGCATTCCAATATTTTTAACAAAATCCTTTTTTCAGAATTTAGACAGAATTATTTAATCATTTATATGGAGTGGGAAAACACCTAGGATTAGGAAGGAATTTCTCCAGCGGTTCCTAATTTCAGGTATTATTATTGGGCTGCAAATATCTCAAAAGTACTTTATTGGCTTCAGAACCCCAAAGATGTCTGGTATATTTCAGAGGCAAACTCCTGTACTTCATCATCCCTTCCTGCTTTAGCTTTATCTAAATTGCCCCTTTGTATTTCACTGTATACTCAATGCCCAGTCGTTGCAAATACTCTCAAGATTTGGTTTAAATTTAGACAATGTTTTGGTTTCAAAGACTTCTCCATGGCCAGCCCTATATGCAACAATCACCTATTCCTTCCAGCTCAATTGGACTCAGTCTTCAGTCAGTGGCAACTGGCAGGTCTTGTCAAATTTAGCGATCTTTTTATTGATGATTTTTTCGCCCCTTTTTCCAATCTCTCCTTAAAATATAATCTGCCAAGATCACACCTGTTTAGATATTTTCAGGTTCGTCATCTAATCCAACATCATTGTCCCACATATCCATCCATCCCTCCCAGTACAGGATTGGATGCAATTTTAAACATTCCCTTACATTTGAAGGGATTAATTTCTAATGTATATAATACTTTAATGTCAATAAAAAATATTAATCTAGACAAAATCAGTGCAGAATGGACCAAAGATTTGGCAGTGTATATATCAGAGGAAACCTGGAGTAATGCATTATTTAGAGTGAATGGAACGACCTCCTGTACTCGCTTGGGTTTAATCCAGTTCAAGGTGTGTCATGTCATGATTATGAAAGTGTCATGTCAATCTTATGCACACCCCTTTAAGTAAAGTGTTACCGCACTGTTTAATGAACCTTAATGATAAAATGATAAAATTATCTCTCATGCTCACAAGATTATGTTATTGTGATTCAAGCTGGAATGTTAAAATATATTTTTTTCTATGCTCCTGAGGACAGACAAACAACAACTTCCTTTGCATGCCTTTATTTTAATTTCATTTTTGTTTTAATTTGATGTTATTTAATCTCTTCTAGGCTTTCTGGCTGTAATCTCACTGGACAGTGTTGTGAGAGTTTGTTCTCAGCTCTAAAATCTTCAAACTGTGTCCTGAGAGAGCTGGACCTGAGTAACAATGACCTGCAGGATTCAGGAGTGAAGCTGCTCTCTAATGGGCTAAAGAGTCCAAATTGTCAGCTTCAGTTACTGAGGTAATGTAGGGACATTTTAACTGGTCTGTGTGTATTAACAAAATAATATCTCTATTTTCTCGTATTTTGTTGATAATCTATAATTCAGTCATGACAACTCTTGGAATAGTTTGAACACAATATTTTATTAATGAGAAGCATTGATGTAAATGTAAATAGGTTTGGTTTTGGCAGACTAGATCTGTCACGCTGCTGCTTCTGTGGCTGCAGTTAAGAACACTGACTTGCTCTGCTAGTTAATGAAGAACAGAAAGAAAACTGCTGCTGCGTTCCATAAAAAACAGACATTAAAGTGCTGCTGCAAATGTTTTTCATATTCTGTACATTGGCGTCAAAATAAACGGCATTTTTACCTTTCTAGCATTTCTAACCTTATTAGAAGTATGCATCATTTTTGTATGTATCATCTTTTATATCAAATTCTTACATTTAATCAATAAATTCTAGTAAATAAATTCTGATGCAAAACTCAGTTCCATGTTTTACGTATTTTAAATATAGAAATATGAAATTAAGAAAAAAAAATTAAGTGATTATTTTAAATGTTAAAGTAAAACCGCAAATATGTAATTCAAGTCACTGTCTTAATGAACAAGTCATTAGCCACTTTTCCACCATCCGGACAAAAAGCTCAATTCCATGTCGATTCGGCCCAGCTTGTACGGTTTCATTTTTCACTGTGGGGCTGAGCTCTTTTGAATGTAATGCGTCAGTCGTTGCCTTGGTACTGCAAGAGTTTACAGATGGTATGATAAGTAAATAGCGACCGCTTTATGGCCTAGTACACTTGGTCAGCTACAAACTGGTAGCTAGGCAACAGACAAGTGACCAATCCTGATTGCCAATGTCACTACACCCATTCTATCATTACGGTTCAGCAGTTAGCCAACCATGCTGATAACTTCAGGCCGAGAGCGGTTTGTAAACGTGCTGTGCTGAACCAAACTCAAGATAAAAATATAACTGGCACCGTAGCTTAGAACTGTTTGTCCCGATGATGGAAAAGTGACTATTGAATTGTTCATTCGACAATTCGTTTTTTTCAAAGGGTCATTGAATCAATGACTCACTCGATTTGCTAAAAACACAGATTCATCCAGTAACAAAAATGCCCCTGTGTTGCTTGGAAACATAAAACAGTTCTGCTGTGGTTTTGTTTGGAACTATTTTCATTGGCGAAATAAAGCAAAAACATATATATATTGACTCCCAATATTAACTTCTTGTTTATTTAACTGTTGTATTGAACGCATTTTCAGTTGTATTGATTTTTGGGAAAACATTTCTCTATTTATGTTATTTTGCTCAGCTATATCACATGATATAAATTGGAGGTTTTGCGATATACTGGTATTGATGATCACCACAATATTTTAATGTAATCAGTGTTTCCCACAGTGTCTCAAATATATTTGTGGTGGTAGCCAGTGTGAAAGGCTGGCATTACATGCCACCACAAAAATGGTCTACTACATTTGACAAACAATACAAAATAAAAATAAACATGTGACCTTTAACACAATATATTGATTAATTGAATATTTGTAATCAAATTATTTATATAATATAATTATACATTTATTATACTTAAAACAACGTGCTCGCCTGGCCTGTGCATAATCAAAAGCATTAAGGAAGACTGATGAAGACATGCCTTGATTGGATTTACACTGCAATTAGAACACACACCTCTAACACGCGCGCACACACACACACAAAGCACTAGCAAAGCACTCTTTATCAGTAGATGAATCAAAGTACATTTACAAACATTTAAAAAATGAAATATCACAGGAAAACAGAGAGAAACACCATCATTCATATAAATGTAAATGTGAAGCGCTGGATGACTGCATGTAAGATTACATTTCAGAAGTGGGTTTATTATTAAATTACTGCTATGTTTTATTGAGTTGCATTATTGCTGATGTTTGAAAAGCATGATTTATGGTGTTGATGTGATTAGAAAAATATGAAAATGTTTTTGAGTGAGACAAATAGAAATCTTGTATAAATTCACACTATGAATGATATTCACTCAGCTGTTGTGTTAATGTGTGTTTTTGTAGATGATGAGGCTGTTTTGATCCATCTGTAGGTTGTCTGGCTGTATGGTGACAGAGGAAGGCTGTGGTTTTGTGTCTTCAGCTTTGAATTCAAATCCCTTACACCTGAGAGAGCTGGATCTGAGCTACAACCACCCAGGAGATGCAGGAGTCAAGCTGCTCTCTGACAAACTGAAGGACCCAAACTGCTCACTGCAGATACTCAAGTGTGTCAAACACTGATAACTGACATACTGAATTGTGTGCATGATGAATATTTACATTTAATCTGTTTTTTGTGCTTATAGTGTGGAAAAAGGAGGAGAGATAAGGATCACAGCAGGACCACGAAAGTGTAGGTCTACACACACACACACACACACACACACACGTATATGTGGTTTACGGGGAATCTCCATAGGCGTAATGATTTTTATACTGTACAAACTGTATATTATATCCCCCTACACTAACCCTACCCCTAAACCTACCCATTACAGAAACGTTTGTCATTTTTTAATTTCAAACACCTTTTAGTATGTTTTTTAAGCCATTTGGTTCAAAAGGAAAAATGAAGTGTCCTCATAAACCATGTAACATGTAATACCCATGTCATTATACACATCTGTGTCATCATAAACCATATATCAGGTTGTTATAAAGCATTTAGTAGTGGTCAGTTAACTATTTTTGAGAGCTCATCTAAAGTGAGGACCATTCATGCCTTGTAAAGCATTAACAAAGGAGATAAAAAGGTAACACAACACAGTGATATAAAACATAAATATTTAAGATGTATGAATGCACATTTAAATAGTTTATTAATCATTTAATTAAACTTTTTGAGTTACCTAATGAACCCCTGACAACTCCTAAATAACTGGTTTGTAAATAATGCAATACTTAATTTAGAAATTATGAATTGATAATTAATAAAGTATGATAATACAATTATTAAACACATTATAGATCTGCTTATGAAATCAAGAAAAAACATTTATAGCTGTATTTATAAACTGCTTATTAATGTCTATTAATGCTTTATAAATGATTAATATAAATGATTAAAACTGACATTTTAGTCTAGTTTTAGTCAACGAAAGACATAGTCTAGTTTTAGTCAATGCAAATTGTATTTTAGTCTCTTTTTAGTAATGCAATTCTATTTAACCCAGACAATATAGTATAAGTAGGCCTATCTATAGTATAGAGACGAAACCAACATTTTCTTTTAGCCAAACCCATTTCAAACAATGTTATCTTCTTATAGTTATCTTATTATATTATTGTTACCTTATAGACTAAAGAATACATCCATTCCAGACACGGAAGACGCTCTGATTTGAATTTACAACATATTTATTTTACCAACCAAACATGTTAGAAGTAGCCTACACACATGATAAAATGAAAGTTTTTCCAAATGTCATTTCTTATTTTTCTCCCAAAGACGAATCCCTTTCTCTGTGTCAGACTTAACTTTGTTTGTTGTCGTTTATGCTAACGCCTGTTTCACACATACTCCGTTTGCAGTGCGTATGTGGTGTGTATTTTTTCCCGCACCCATGTTAGAGCTTATGGTTAGAGCGCTCACACCGCACGCGGATGCGGTCCGGCAATGCGCTCCAGGAGCGGTGCGTGCATAACAGCAGAGCAGAGATCTACACAGTACCTCAACAACGCGACATAATGGATGTAGGCTAAAAATATTGATTTGAAATAAAAAATAGAGAATAAATGTTGTGATTGTGGTACAGCCGTAGATCAGTTGCGCACTGCAAACGCAGCACATGTGAAAGCACAATAGCGCGACTGCTCCTGCTTACACACCGCAACACGCACCGCATACGCACTACACACGGAGTATATGTGTGAAACAGCCGTAACTCATGCAGTTGCCTCTTTTAAATAATGCCGCGAGTGGGGCTTGAGGATGTGAAGTCGCCTGCGTCTGCGCAGTGCGATCTCATGCAGCCCCTGAAGTGACACAGGAAACAGAAATGCTGCATAATAATAATAATAATGCAAGTAAACGAGACGAAATAACGTTAAATAACATTTCGTCTCGTCTCGTTTTGGTCAACGAAAATGAAGAGACATTTTAGCATAGTTTTTATTTTGCAAACCACATTTAGTCTCGTTTTTATTCGTCAACAATATTGCATTATACATTTAGTTATAGTCATCGTCACATGACCATTATTTACGTTGCGTCTCGTCTCGTTTTCGTCATGTGATAAAGGTTTGTTGACGACGATATTTAGTCATCATTTTCGTTGACGAAAGCAACACTACTTAGGAGTGCATATAACCTGATCCGAATCCGGCATGGTGAAGAGTGGAAACCTGCTTTCGTGACCCCCTCAGGCCACTACGAGTATCAGGTTATGCCTTTCGGATTGTCCAATGCTCCTGCCGTCTTTCAAGGGTATATGAATGAAGTCCTTCGAGAATTCCTCAACCGTTTTGTAGTCATCTACATTGATGATATACTCATCTACTCGTCTTCAATGTCTGAACACCATCAACATGTTATCCAGGTCCTCGAAAAACTGAGAGCACACAGATTATATCTGAAACTGGAGAAGTGCGAATTCCACACCTCTACCGTACACTTTCTACCCCCTACACTAACCCTACCCCTAAACCTACCCATTACAGAAACGTTTGTCATTTTTTAATTTCAAACACCTTTTAGTATGTTTTTTAAGCCATTTGGTTCAAAAGGAAAAATGAAGTGTCCTCATAAACCATGTAACATGTAATACCCATGTCATTATACACATCTGTGTCATCATAAACCATATATCAGGTTGTTATAAAGCATTTAGTAGTGGTCAGTTAACTATTTTTGAGAGCTCATCTAAAGTGAGGACCATTCATGCCTTGTAAAGCATTAACAAAGGAGATAAAAAGGTAACACAACACAGTGATATAAAACATAAATATTTAAGATGTATGAATGCACATTTAAATAGTTTATTAATCATTTAATTAAACTTTTTGAGTTACCTAATGAACCCCTGACAACTCCTAAATAACTGGTTTGTAAATAATGCAATACTTAATTTAGAAATTATGAATTGATAATTAATAAAGTATGATAATACAATTATTAAACACATTATAGATCTGCTTATGAAATCAAGAAAAAACATTTATAGCTGTATTTATAAACTGCTTATTAATGTCTATTAATGCTTTATAAATGATTAATTAACTGTTCACTTATGCATAGCTAATGATTAATAGCGTGCAGTTATTACAAAGTGTTACCGAACACACACACACACACTCTCTCTCTCTCTGCAGCAAAGAGAAAATGGCTTATTTTTAAACATTTTTATTAACAAAACATTTGTTTTCTAGTGTTATTACTCTTTTACTGCATGTTATTGTTTAAACAAAATAAATTCAAGATAGATTTAAACCTTCAGTAGTCTTTTTGCAAACATACTTTGTAAATTACAACTCTACTTTATAGCTTCCTAAATTAACTCATTGTGCTCAATTATAACTTTCTAAAGGGCACCTATTATGCCCCTTTTCACAAGATGTAAAATAAGTCTCTGTTGTCCCCAGAGTGTGTATGTGAAGGTTTAGCCCAAAATACCCAACAGATAATTTTTTACACCATGTTTAAATTGTCACTTTTTGGGGCTCAGAAAATCGCACCATTTTAGTGTGTATCCCTTTAAATGCAAATGAGCTGCTGCCGGCCCAGATGGAGGAGCCTCACAAGCTCACTCTCAGAGCCAGGACAATCTCATCTCACAGAATGATAATATCAAAACAGAAACTCTCAGTAGCAGTGTTTATTACGACCCGAAGTCGGACATTAATGGCTACAGAGTCAGAGAATATATGCTGTATGGAAATAGAACAGGTATAGTCTAGTTTAATTACGGTTATAACTTATTTTTCATCTTGCTTTTATCCACTATTAGTACAAGCCTGTTGTAGCAGACCGCGTCCAAATAATGGCCAAAAAATATACTGATTGTCACGGTGTGGGTTTGTCTTGTCATGTTTAGTGGTTCTCTGTTTGTCTATTAGTCTTCACAGGTGTTTCTCATTGACCACGCCCCCTTGTTATCCTCTTTAGATCGTTTGCCCCTGTATTTAAGCCCTTGTTTCAGTCCAGTCTTTGTGAGTTCTTGTGTCGTTATGTTGATGTAGGTTGTTCTGTTCCCGAGTCTTGTTCCCTTGCCTGAGTCTTTGTTTAGTTTGAGTGTATTTAAATAAACGTGCTGCATTTGGATCCTGCTTCCTCCTTGCTTCAACCTCATCTCGTAAAAGAAGAACTCACCACAATGGATCCAGCAGCAGTCAGCAACCAGGCGCTAAGAAGATTTCTTTCCTCAATGTTTCAAGATGGCCAGCCGATCGAGAGGTATGTGAGGGACTTTTTGAACTGCTGCCATCTGGGATCTTTTGAAGAAACTGAGCTCATGGACCTGTTCTGGAGCGGGCTGGATACGGATATCGCCAGGCTGATGCTGGATGACTATACTTGCTGGACCCTAGAGGGATATATTGACCTGGCCCTTTACTTAGGTGGTTCGACATTTACTGTGGGCTTGGCTGATGAAGCACCCTGCCAGCTCACAGTACCCCCTGAGTCGGTTTACATCTCGCCTGTCCAGCCAGAGCCCGTCCAGTCAAAGCCTGTTCAGCCAAAGCCTGTTCAGCCAGAGCCTGTCCAGCCAGAGCCCTCGCCGTTGGTCTCGTCCAGTCCAGAGCCCTCGCCGCTGGTCTCGTCCAGTCTAGAGCCTTCACCGCTGGTTCCGGTGGTCCCAGTTCCGGTGGTCCCGAGCCCGGTGGTCCCGGAAGTCGTTCTCGTGTAGCCCGCTGTCAGCCCTGAGAGCGTCTCGGAGCTGCCCACCATCAGTCCTGCCACGGCCCAGAGGGCTGTCTTCCTCTTTCATGCAGTGGCGGTACTGCATGCGTGGAGGAGTCACGTCACGCCTACCGAGCCTGCGCTTCATGTCAGCCACGCCAAGCCTGCACTTCACGTCAGCCACGCCGAGCCTGTGCTTCACGTCAGCCATGCCGAGCCTGCGCTTCACGTCAGCCACGTCCAGCCAGAGCCTGTTCACGTCCCGTCTGCCCAGCCAGAGACTGTTCACGTCCCGTCTGCCCAGCCAGAGACTGTTCAAGTCCCGTCTGCCCAGCCAGAGACTGTTCACGTCCCGTCTGCCCAGCCAGAGACTTCGAGCTTCTTTTTTGTGGCCAAAAAGGACGGAGGCTCGCGGCCGTGCATCGATTACCGTCACCTCAACTCACAAACCGTCAAATTCAGCTATCCCCTTCCTCTGGTCCCTGCCGCCCTGGAGCAGCTGCGTGGAGCACGCATCTTCTCCAAACTGGTCCTTAGGAGTAGTGTTGTTTTTGGCGGCCTGTTTTAATTTTAGTTTTAGTCTAGTCTTGTGTCAAGCTGTCATTTTAGTTTTTATTAGTTTTAGTCACGTTCATACTCTTTTTAGTCTAGTCTAGTTTTAGTCGACGAAAACTGATGACATTTTAGTCTAGTTTTAGTCAACGAAAACTGATGACATTTTAGTCTAGTTTTAGTCAACGAAAGACATAGTCTAGTTTTAGTCAATGCAAATTGTATTTTAGTCTCTTTTTAGTAATGCAATTCTATTTAACCCAGACAATATAGTATAAGTAGGCCTATCTATAGTATAGAGACGAAACCAACATTTTCTTTTAGCCAAACCCATTTCAAACAATGTTATCTTCTTATAGTTATCTTATTATATTATTGTTACCTTATAGACTAAAGAATACATCCATTCCAGACACGGAAGACGCTCTGATTTGAATTTACAACATATTTATTTTACCAACCAAACATGTTAGAAGTAGCCTACACACATGATAAAATGAAAGTTTTTCCAAATGTCATTTCTTATTTTACTCCCAAAGACGAATCCCTTTCTCTGTGTCAGACTTAACTTTGTTTGTTGTCGTTTATGCTAACGCCTGTTTCACACATACTCCGTTTGCAGTGCGTATGTGGTGTGTATTTTTTCCCGCACCCATGTTAGAGCTTATGGTTAGAGCGCTCACACCGCACGCGGATGCGGTCCGGCAATGCGCTCCAGGAGCGGTGCGTGCATAACAGCAGAGCAGAGATCTACACAGTACCTCAACAACGCGACATAATGGATGTAGGCTAAAAATATTGATTTAAAATAAAAAATAGAGAATAAATGTTGTGATTGTGGTACAGCCGTAGATCAGTTGCGCACTGCAAACGCAGCACATGTGAAAGCACAATAGCGCGACTGCTCCTGCTTACACACCGCAACACGCACCGCATACGCACTACACACGGAGTATATGTGTGAAACAGCCGTAACTCATGCAGTTGCCTCTTCTAAATAATGCCGCGAGTGGGGCTTGAGGATGTGAAGTCGCCTGCGTCTGCGCAGTGCGATCTCATGCAGCCCCTGAAGTGACACAGGAAACAGAAATGCTGCATAATAATAATAATAATGCAAGTAAACGAGACGAAATAACGTTAAATAACATTTCGTCTCGTCTCGTTTTGGTCAACGAAAATGAAGAGACATTTTAGCATAGTTTTTATTTTGCAAACCACATTTAGTCTCGTTTTTATTCGTCAACAATATTGCATTATACATTTAGTTATAGTCATCGTCACATGACCAGCATTTACGTTGCGTCTCGTCTCGTTTTCGTCATGTGATAAAGGTTCGTTGACGACGATATTTAGTCATCATTTTCGTTGACGAAAGCAACACTACTTAGGAGTGCATATAACCTGATCCGAATCCGGCATGGTGAAGAGTGGAAACCTGCTTTCGTGACCCCCTCAGGCCACTACGAGTATCAGGTTATGCCTTTCGGATAGTCCAATGCTCCTGCCGTCTTTCAAGGGTATATGAATGAAGTCCTTCGAGAATTCCTCAACCGTTTTGTAGTCGTCTACATTGATGATATACTCATCTACTCGTCTTCAATGTCTGAACACCATCAACATGTTATCCAGGTCCTCGAAAAACTGAGAGCACACAGATTATATCTGAAACTGGAGAAGTGTGAATTCCACACCTCTACCGTACACTTTCTGGGTTACATAATCAACCAACGAGGCATTCAAATGGACCAGAGGAAGGTGGAAACCATCCAGAACTGGCCACAACGCTCCTCCGTAAAGGAACTGCAACATTTTCTTGGTTTTTCTAACTTCTATCGAAGATTTACATTTACATTTTACATTTAGTCATTTAGCAGACGCTTTTATCCAAAGCGACTTACATCTGAGGACTAACCAAACGAGTCATCGTGAAGAGACAATAACAACCCAAGAAGTGCTCAAAATACAAAGTTCAAACATTGCTCAGAGTAGCATAAACCAGACAAGTGAGGCAGTTCCAGTGATGCCCAATGATAAGAGAGTGGACATAAGGATCTGATGATTCACAGTGTCGAAGGCAGCAGACAGGTCCAGGAGAATGAGAACTGATGATTTGGAAGCAGCTTTTGCGATCTGCAGGGCTTCTGTGACCGATAGTAATGCGGTCTTGGTTGAATGCCCTTTCTTGAAGCCAGATTGGTTGACATCCAGCTGGTTGTTCAGAGACAGGAAAGATGATACTTGGTTGAAAGCAACTCGTTCAAGTGTTTTCGCAATGAATGGTAGGGGAGAGATAGGTCTGTAATTCTCTAAGAGTGATGTGTTTAATGTTGGTTTTTTAAGTAGTGGAGTTACCCGAGCCTGCTTAAATGCTGTAGGAAAAGTGCCAGTGTGTAGGGATGAGTTGATAATGTGTGTGAGAGTAGGTAGAAGTGTGGGAGAGATGGCTTGTAGAAGGTGTGAGGGGATGGGGTCTAGAGGGCAGGTGGTAGGATGACTGGAGAGGAGAAGTTTAGATACTTCTTCCTCGGTTAGTGGAGAGAAGGTTATTGGCTGTGGGAGTGGTTGGTCTAGGTTCCTGTGTGTGTGGATTAGAGAACTGACTGCTGATAGTTGTTGTTTTGTTAGTGAGGAAGTTAGCAAAGTCATCAGCAGTTAGTGAGGAGGTGGGTGGTGGTGGAGGTGGACAGAGGAGAGAGTTGAATGTCTTGAAAAGTGTTCGTGTGTTGGGGCGGTGTTGATCTTGTTGTGGAGGTATGAAGATTTTGCAGCGTGAACATCAACAGAAAAAGCGGAGAGCAGAGATTGATACATACTCAGGTCAGATGTATCATTCGATTTGCGCCATTTTCTCTCCGCTGCTCACGAAGAACCTCAGATAACCAAGGGTTAGAGGGAGTGGCGCGTGCTGGCCTGGAGGAGAGAGGGCAGATAGTGTCTAAAGAAGAAGTTAAAGTGGAGCATAAAGTATCCGTTGTGGTATTCACATCCAGAGATGAGAATTTTGAGGGTGAGGGAAGAGAGGAAGACACAGCAGAGGAAAGATGGGAAGGAGAAAGTGAGCGGAGGTTTCGTCTGAAAGTAACTGGTAGGGGAGTTGGTGGAGTGTGGATAGTGAGTTGTAGATTGAAAGTAATGAGGAAATGATCTGAAACGTGGAGAGGTTTCACTAAAATGTTGTCTGTGATGCAGTTGCGTGTGTAAACCAGGTCCAGTTGGTTGCCTGACTTGTGAGTACCTGTGGTGATGAGCCGTCTGAGATCGAATGAGGCTAGGAGAGAGATGAAGTCTGTAGCATACGGCTTCTCTAGATGAATGTTGAAATCACCAAAAACTACCAGTGGAGTGCCATCCTCAGGGAAAGAGGACAGCAGCACATCTAGCTCCTCTACAAAGCTTCCCAGTTGACCTGGGGGGGCGATAAATGACTACAATCTGGATCTTAATGGGAATTGTAAGTGTAATAGCATGATATTCAAATGAGTTGTTATTGCATAGAGAGGAGAGAGTTGAGTATTTCCAATTGTTAGAAATGAGAAGACCAGTACCCCCACCCCTCCCCGACTGGCGAGGGGTGTGAGAGAAAGAGAAGTTGTTAGAGAGAGCAGCAGGGGTTGCTGAGTCTTCTGGACGGATCCAGGTCCAGCAGTTAACACAGCACCCTCAAATAATCCGAAAATGGGAGAAATCGAAACTAGCCGTTGGCCAGTGACTCACTTAAGTGCTATGCAATTTAGACTGCAATACTATTCAGACGCGCAAACTATTCAATTTACTGTTATAAAAGTAGCAACGCGTCTAATTAAAATACATATTTGTGAGAAGGTAAAATTTAAAATAAACACAGAATCGAAAATAGCCCTACCTTGTGATAGATACTAAGCTGAAACAACAGGAGAACTGGATATTAAGAAAAAATCTACTTGCGCGCTCTTGTCGACTCCACAGACTGACCGTTTGTTGAAGATTCATCCGAAATTACAGTCTAATCAGTGCTCCCCTCACCTCAGCTCTCAAAGGCCGGCCCAAGTCTCTGTCCTTGTCTCCCACCGCAGTCCAGGCCTTCCAGCGCTTAAAAGAGACATTCATCACTGCTCCCATCCTCATCCATCCCAACCCAGACCTTCCGTTTGTAGTAGAGGTGGATGCCTCTTCCACCGGAGTGGGAGCAGTTCTATCTCAGCGGCAGGGTGAGCCACCCAAACTCCTTCCATGTGCCTTCTTCTCCAAGAAGTTAACCCCGGCGGAGCGGAATTATGACATCGGTAACCGGGAGCTGCTGGCCATCAAACTGGCCCTCGAGGAGTGGAGGCACTGGCTGGAGGGAGCCAACTATCAATTTGAGGTGATAACAGATCATCGTAATCTTGAGTACCTAAGAGAGGCTAAAAGACTGAACCCTAGGCAGGCCCGCTGGGCTCTGTTTTTCACACGCTTCGACTTTGTGGTATCGTACCGACCTGGGAGTAAGAACTGCAAGGCAGATGCGCTATCACGACTCCATCATACCTCTGTTGAAGACCTTCATCCAGAGCCTATCGTCTGGGAACTCGACCAACAGATCACCCAGGAACTTGCACGCTAACCCGCTCTGCCGGGAGGTCCAGAAGGGCGTATCTTCGTACCTCCACATCTTCGTACTCCCCTTCTGGACTCTGCTCACACAGTTCCCGGCTCTGGACATCCGGGTAGCAAGCGTACCCTCTCGCTCCTCAGTCATTGGTACTGGTGGCCATCCATCTCGGAGGATGTCTCCAGGTTTGTCCGCGGGTGCTCAGTCTGTGCCATAACCAACACCCCGAGGAGACTCCCTGAGGGCAAGCTCGTGCCATTACCTCTTCCCCGACGACCGTGGTCACATATCGAGATCGATTTCATGACTGATCTACCCAAATCAGGAGGCTTTACCTGTGTACTCGTTGTTGTGGACCGGTTTTCCAAGGGTTGCAAGCTGATTCCCTTACCTGGTCTTCCCACAGCTTTTGAAGCAGCAGAAGCTCTATTCCACAACGTCTTCAGGAACTTCGGCCTCCCAGAGGACATTGTTTCGGACAGGGGACCCCAGTTCATCTCTCGAGTATGGCATGCCCTTTTCAAACTCCTCGGAGTCACCATCAGCCTCTCCTCAGGTTACCATCCGCAGACGAATGGCCAGACTGAACGGAAGAGGAGGAGATAGGACGTTACCTGCGAACATACTGCCATCAGTACCAGGACAGCTGGAGCCGTTTCCTCCCCTGGGCAGAATATGCTCAGAACTCCCTGCGGCAGAACACCACCGGGCTCATCCCCTTTCAGTGTATCCTAGGATATCAACCTCCACTCTTTCCTTGGTCGGGTAGGCCCTCGGAGGTACCAGCTGTCGACTTCTGGTTCCAATCAGAGCGAGGGGGTATGGGACACAGCTCATGTGCATCTCCAAGAGGCAGTACGGAGGCACAAAGAACTAGCTGACCGTCCCCGACTCGATACACCTCTGTATCGGCCAGGACAAAAGGTGTGGTTATCGACTCGGGATATCCGTCTGCCTTGCCGTAAGCTGAGTCCTCAATTCATCGGACCGTTTACCATCCAGAGGCAGTTGAACGAAGTGACCTATAGGCTCAACCTACCCTCTCAGTACAAGATTTCTCCATCCTTTCATGTATCTTTACTCAAACCTTTCACTGACCCTGTCACTCCTGTTCCCTCAGATAACACTTCCACGGATGTACCTCCTCCTCCCGTTCCAGTTGAAGAGGAACCGATCTATCGCGTCCGTACCATCATGGATTCCCGGCGGCGAGGTCCTCGTCTGGAGTACCTAGTGGACTGGGAGGACTACGGGCCAGAGGAACGTTCTTGGGTCCCACGGGATGACATCTTGGATCCTACTCTACTCTCCCAGTTCCACAGTGATCATCCGGACCGTCCTGCTCCCTGGGGTCGTGGTCGACCTCGCCGCCGTCAGCCCCCTTCTCAGTCATCGAGAGCCGCCTCAGGAGAGGGGGGGTACTGTCAGGATTCCATCTCCACCACGTTCATTATCACCTCCCACTCATTCTCTCTCCCCGTCCAATCAGCCTTTCCCCCGTTCATTATCCCCGGACTACTAATCACCGTCACCTGTATCCCATCACCAGAACTGCCTATATAACATGCACTCTCCCTGCAGTCACTTGTCTGGTCTCGTCATTCCATGACTCACAGACGCCCTGATCACTTACCTGTCCACTTACCTGTATACATACCTGAGTCGCGATCGCTTCCACCCTGCAAGACCAAACCTTCTTCACCGAGCCACCTTCAACGATATCTGCAAGAAAGAGAGAAAGGAGGACTGTTAATATTCAGCTAAGGTCCTTTACATTTCTGTGTTGTTGTTACTCACCTTCTGTCACCGACTGCGATTCATTCTGCAATTAAAGTCATTGAACTTACCATCTTGTCTGATTCGTCTGTGATTCCTGACACTTACTGTACAGTACTAAGAGCCTGTAGTCAAAATCTAAATCGTAAAGTAAACTTAGTTGCAAGCAGAGAATCAGAACCAAATACGTATTGTGCACAAGTTTTATTAACTAAATCACAAACATAACTAATCTAAAACACAGACATACATGGGAAAAAAGGGTGAGTGAAAGAATGGAATCAGAAGCAGGAAATGGAACTATGGGAAAGATCCATTTAACAATGAAAAGAACCATCAAATTATCATTTTCAGAGCACCTCATTAAATTGATACTTGCATGGAATTTGCAGTCGAAACAATTCTTGAAGTTCCTGGAAAAGGATGTTGATGGCTCAGAGAGTGTCAAACATTGAAGTTGCAATTGTTTTCTTCTCTGTTGGATGAAGAAAATATGATGAACTTGCCTGGTTAGTTAGACTCTGTTCTGGTTGAAAGTTTTCTCTCTCCATGAGCACATGGCTGAGCACATGCAGATGCGGCCTGCTGGCCCTGGGCCGGAGAGGACACGCAGAGCAAATGGTAGGAGTTGCGATGGACTTCTTCTGTGTTGAATGAAGACGTCGTGCCAAACTCCTGAGGTTGTCCTTGATTCTGTTGTGGTTGAGAGAGTCCTCTCTCTCCTGAATGAGCACATGGCTGGTTGTGAGTCAAGGCCTGCTGCTCTGGGGTCTGGGGCCTGGTGCGGCCCCGCAGGACAGCAACCCGCACATAGGAGAGAAGGCCAAGAGAGGGAAGGGCTTGTGGACAGGCCATTTAAAGCTTGAGAAAGGTCACACCCTTTCAGGGTTTGCTCAACCAATAAGAAAGGGGGAATTTTTAAGCGGGAGATATCTCTGTGTCTGATTTATGACGCTATCTCGAGTGTGGTTAGACATCTGCCTTCCCGTTTGTGTCCATTAATGCTCAGCTAGATATAAAAAACACACTGCATTCTAAGAGAAGGTCATTAAATGAGGATTAACTAGGTAGGAGACATGATACCGCTGGGGTTACACTGACCGTTGGTTGTATAATAAAACACATACCGTAGTATCAAATACAAGACAGTAAATCATTCACAACAATGTTATGGGATGCATGCTCATTTATAGATCCTTGTCGATAAATGAATGTAGGGAAGTCTGTTTTAAAGGTTTGTTTCTGTCTTCTCCATTGTCTCGGTCTTGAACATGTGACCACATTTTTAACAGCAATAAAACCAACTTATCTGATCATGGACCTGGTAACCAAGACCCTTCTTGTCCCTGTTGGGGGATGGGACCACATATCACAGAGTGAGCTCCAAACATAACTTGCCAACTATAACTAACAATTGTGTCTGATTTGTCTCAGTCGTTACAGCAGCTTGGCTGAAAAGCCACGTCTCATGGGGGCGTGGAAAGCGGGGACACACTTGCTTGGCAGGAACATTTATGAGCAGGGAATCAGTATGGGCAAAGTGGTCAGACAAAAGATGGTCACAACAGATTCATCATTGGGCAGCTGGTGCGCCCTCTGCGACGCCAGACCACTGTTCGTTATGTGGACAAATGCTCAATGGTGGTGGCATATAAACTGTCTGGAGTTGAGGGCTGTTAATCTAGCTCTGCAAGAAGCTCTGCTCTGTTCGTAAATACCATTATGATTTTATTTGAACATACAATGCGGCGGTAGCAACATACATCAATCGCCAGAAGCTGGCTCAGTGCTTTCTCCTTTGGGTGGATCAGCAAATTTCCTTTACTGCCCTCTGTTCTTCTCTATAACGAATGCTCCCTTAATGGATGCACTGTTGAGACGCTGGACCAAGAAGCGGAAGTACTTATTTCCTCCAATGAAAATAATGCTGCTACTACTGCAGAAAATCAGGGAGGAGGGTGGCACACTTCTACTAATATCCCAGGCCACAGCTACGGGGTCCTGCATGTGTGGCAGGACCGCACGAAGTGAGCCCGCTAGCTGTTTCGCTTCGAGTGCTGAACATGATATCGGAGGTGAGTGCCCCTTCAACGAGACGCCTTCACACCTTTAAGTGGAAAGTGTTCTCAAACTGGTGTGTGGGCAGAGACGAGGACCTGCTAAACTGTGACATGACCGTAATTCTGGGTTTCTTACAGGAGCGGCTGGATGCTGGCAGCTTACCCTCTATGCTGAAGGTTTATGCAGCTTCTCATAACACTTAAGAGGGTTGCTCAGTGGGTAAACACCCTCTAATTACGAGTTTTCTCCGATCTGCAGTGCCATTGCTCACACTAATAGCTACTGCGTATGTAAAACTAATGCATTCATAGCATAACTTTCTCTGTTCTGCATTATTTCAGTTGTATTCAGGGGCTCCAGCTGTAGCTGTCTGCCTTGTTATTGTGCTTGTGAACTTGGCTCATCCTGCAGATTTATGTATGTGTAACTCGCTCGTAAGAGCTGGTTTAATGTTGTATGCACCAATACACTTATTGCATTATTATCACTCTCTGCACTTCTTGAGTCTAGCGTTGCTCGACTGTGTGTAGGACGGTGTTGAAGGAGCCGGTGCTGTCTTGGCCCTCTACCAGCTACATGTCTGGGTGTTTCAACTAGGTCCGCTACCCGACCTAAGTGATGCGGGGCGCTAGCCCATCGTCGTGTTAACCTGCTGCAGCATGTGTAACATTTTCCTGTGTCAACTCTGTATAGATTTGGGAAATAACACTATTTTACATGGCAGGATTTTATACATTCCCCAAAGCATAAGCTATTATGCAATATCAAGCGACTGAAGGGAACGTCTCGGGTTACTCGACGTCGAAAGATTCTGAAGGAATTGGCGCCGGGTGCTGGTTATATAGCGGCTTGGCCCATAGTTAAGGTGCAGTTCTAAAACTATGTGACAACTGCTACGGATTGTCCAGGCAGAACAATAAACCCTTTGGTCCATGTCTACAATAACATCCTTTACTGTTACCCAT
This sequence comes from Rhinichthys osculus, assembly GCA_029959095.1. Classification (NCBI taxonomy): domain Eukaryota; kingdom Metazoa; phylum Chordata; class Actinopteri; order Cypriniformes; family Leuciscidae; genus Rhinichthys; species Rhinichthys osculus. The sequence continues at coordinate 41,483,455 of JARWKJ010000012.1, forward strand.
ATATCAGTATGGGTGTGGTCCTTTAAAAGAACAATTATAACAATAATGTATATAGATACAATCATGAGACAGAAACAATAATAAATAATAAATGAAGAATATAAAGTAATAATGCAATAGCATAAACATAAGGACATATTTATACAAGCCCAGCAGTCACATTTATATCCTTATTCAGCATGTTTTATGCTGAAATGAATGTGAGATTGAGATTATGTGTCCTTTGACTACTTCAAAGAACTTTTAGTATTCCAATATAATGTAACAGTAATTAAATCTAACAATAGATGAATGAAAAGTGTATTTAACTACTTACTTTTAAGATGTACCCACACAGTATGAACAAAAATCAGAAATTTTACCAGATCAGCACAGAGATCAATACAAAACAGCACTTAGCATCTTTGTTACATGTCTTTGATTGACATTCAGTTCTGCTGACTTAAACTAATGAAATTACAGAAATCATAGTCATGTGATTCAGAAATAATATATCCGTAAGTACAATAAAGTAAATGTCCAGCGGAGGGCGCCGGCATCATTAAAGTTTGGCCTTTTGTACACCCGTCCAGCCATTGCGTTTGGAAACCATTGGCTAGTGTAAGTGATTCTATCAGGCTTCAGGAATTTCGGAGAAAGGACTTCTGTCTTTTGGGCGCCTTTACCGCACGACTATTGATAAACTACAAATACAATCGGGCTAAAGTTTTGATTTAAAAAAATTATCTCTAAAAAAAAGGTAGCTTAAGCCTCAGATTTTTCTAGCTGAGACTTTTTTTTTGTCATGAATGCATAATTTAAAAAATGGTTGAAAAAACTTAATATAAAAATAACATAAATATTTTCTCATAGCAGTTTGCTGATTCATTTACTAACTAATTTATCAATGCATATAATGATATATTGTTATTCATAAAAATGTCATTGATAAATATAAATGGCAATATTTAACCAAAATATAAGACAAATAAAATATTTTATTTATTTATTAATTTGTTTGTTTGTTTTAGGATAGCAGTTTATTAAATGAAACTGCCTGCTTGCAGGTGAATGTGATTTCACCAAGTTCCTGAATCAACATCTTTGTCAATCCTGTACTCCAATCAACCAATCACCAAGTTTGTACTCCTAATGTTAAGTTTATGCTTACAACCAGGGTTAGGTGCTCATTTCCCTCTTTAAAAATAAGTAATGGGTAGGATTAGGGTTAGGACTATGTTTTCCGGACAGTAATGTTGTTCCAGGATGAACAAAATATGTTGATCCAGGAATATGTTCTACTTGAAACCACAACAAAGATTTTCAAATACAGCAACTCGAAATGTATCTTAGCCAAATATTCAAAGACACATTCCAAGATCATAAAAACAGTTCACAAGTGTGAACTATCGGACACTCTACCTACATGTACAACATAATAAGTCAACTGACTGTATGAGCTGTCACTAGTGCATGTTTGTGTTTGTGCTGCACAGTAGACACCATTTAAATCATGTTTAAAAAAAGAAAAATCACAGTGCAAGCTAATCCACAACTAATATAGCCGCCTTCTCCAGATTAGCCTGTACAATTAACAGTGTTGCATCAAAAGTAGCGCAAATATGTTAAAAAAGCATTCACAGCATATTTCCCAAAACTGGCTCATATATGTTTTAAGATAACTGGGCCACATTTTCTGCAACATATGTGGGCCACATTTGGTTTACACCCAGATTAGCCACATCTTTGCCAAAGGTGGCCCACATTTCTTTTGTGATTTTTGGGCCATATTCATAATTTATCATATGGGAAACTTTGGGCTCATATTCAGATTACACATTTCCGTGAGCACCACATCTTTGCCTAAAAAGGCTCACATGTGATTCGAAATATTTGGTCCATATTTGCCTTGTTACATGTGGGCCATGTAGGCCTTTACTTTGCCTGCAGTACCGCATCATTGCCTGAAGTGGCCCACATTCATATGCTATCTGGGAAACCAATGTTATATATGTTTTTCTCTTCTTGTGTTCAGATGCCTGTGATCTTACACTGGATCCAAACACAGCAAACAATCGTCTCATTCTGTCTGAGGAGAACAGGACAGTGACGTTTGTGGAAGTGAAGCAGCCGTATCCTAAAAATCCAGAGAGATTTGATGAGTGGCCTCAGGTTCTGTGTGGAGAGAGTCTGACTGGACGCTGTTACTGGGAGGCTGAATGGAGCATACGTGCTGAAATATCAGTGACATATAAAGGAATCAGCAGGAAAGGATGGAGTCATGACTGCTGGTTTGGATACAGTGACAAATCCTGGAGTCTGATCTGCTCTTATAACAAATTTACTGTCTGTCACAATAAGAACTTCACTAAAATACCTGTCGTTCATTCATCCTCTAAAAGAGTAGGAGTGTATGTGGACGTGTCAGCCGGCACTCTGTCCTTCTATAGTGTCTCTGATACTCACACACTCACACACTTGCATACATTCAACACCACATTCACTCAACAACTCTATGCTGGATTTAGGGTTTATTCTTCAGTGTCTCTGTGTCAGATTAAACAACTGACACACACACAATTGTAAATCCTCTTTCTAACGTTCACATGCACACAAAGTCATAAAATCTCACATAATTACAGTTTTATTAAATTAAGTTCCTGTCAATCATCATTACGTGCGTATATAAGCAGCAGTCACTGTACTATCCCAGTGACAATTCTTCTGCCATTTGGCCCTGCCCTGTCCTTTGAACCATGTCACCAAAAATTTTAAGATATATATATATCTTATGTAGCCCTACCACTTTTCAGCACTGCACTTCTGCTTGTTTAAAAAATCTTCCCGGTCTAACTGACATTTGTAATGACATCCACTTTAGCTTCAATAGGAATATACAGAACTACCGCAAAAACGGAACTTCAAACACAAAATTCTAAAGGTCTAAATTATTTCTTTAGAATAGGTAACATAATCCTGGTGGATTTGTCTCAGTGTCATACACTTCTATTGTATGTCGTGCGGCAAATATTGTTACTGAGAGGGAACTACAAGAAAGAATGTAAAACAAAAGAAATATATATATATTTTTATTTGTAGTTTATTTAGAATATATTTTACAATATAACCCAAATTTAAATGAAGGTCAGAGGCACATTTTGAGTACACAGTCATACGTGAAAACAAATCCTCCTCAAATATATAAATGAACATCACATGCCTTCCATTTCCAAGGCGTTCGGTGTTCCCTTTCAAGGGAACTCAAAATGCTGTGGGAACGCCTCTTAAGTGATTGCGTTGTGAAGCACGTGTGAAATCAGTCCAATGGTGTAAAGGAACGTCATAGGCTTGGGATGTCACAGACCAGGAAACTATAAAGCATTTCTAGAACAAAGAAACGCTAGCTATTGTGTCTTCAGCAAGTGCTCTGTGTGAATTGTTTGTCCAGTTGGTGTTTGTCTATCAAGAAATAGTACAGCGTTTCTCTCTGTTAAGTCAGAATATTCACCAAAAAAATGTACTTGGTGAGCAAACAGCAGTTCAAGTCGTGTGCTTTTCCCCGCCCTCGTTTCATCACGGGTGGGGATATACTGGAGCTGTGCGTTGTCTGTATCGGAGTGGAGCATGCCCAGTCAGCCCTTGAGGGGGCTGAGTGTGAGCATTGCGATAAGCTATAGTGCTCATCGAAGAGGTCCCTTCCGCATGCATTCGCCATTATTCGGGTCCTCTTCTGCCGAGGCCAAGCCTGTTCTCAGCCCTAAACTGCCAGGTCTACTGCCTAATCTCAGGGGGATGTGCGCTGTGGGGTTTCTGATCCCCGGGGTGACGCACCGGTACTGCAGCTATCCAGCTCTAAGGATTTGGATGTTGTTAGTATCGACGTAGGAGATATTGAGGACTCACCAACTCATACTCCTGCATATGAGGAGCTTATGGAGATTGTGACTTGTGCTGTCACTAAGCTCAATGTTGACTGGCCAGCCGAGAAACAAGAAGTTCAACAAAAAAGTAAAAACTAGATGAAAGATTTCTACCATCTAAATCACAGCATCCTCGTCGGGGATTGTCATTTTTTCATTTGGGATTTGACGATGATGCAGGTACGTCTTTTCCCTGCTCATATAGTGAGCTGTTAATGGGGTAAATCTAGGACAGTCACTCATTATCAATCAGTTCCAAAACTTTTGGTTCTCATGGCAGTTGCGTCCTACGTGATACCTTTCGGCCTGCTGTACATGAGGCCCCTGCAGCGGTGGCTCAAAAACAAGGGGTTCTCCCTGAGGGGAAATCATGTGGAAAAAACCTTGGTTTCTTTCCCAAGGTCCAGTGCTGGGGTCTGGGGTTGCGTAACGCTAACGACAGATGCATCCCTCACGGTTTGGGGGCGATCATGAACGGTCGCTCAGCTCAAGGTCTGTGGCAAGGCCATCTCCTTTCCTTGCACATAAATCTGCTGGAAATAATGGCGGTGTTTCAAGCACTCAAACACTTCCTCCCAGACCTGAGAGCCCATTATGTTCTTGTCATATCGGTGGTCTCCTCTATCAACCATCAGGGGGGTCTCCAATCACATCACTTGTACTAACTGGCTCACTAGATCCTTCTGTGGGCCTAAGTTAAGCCGCTTTCTCTGAGAGCAGACTATATCACTGGGCATCAAAACCAGGGAGCAGACACTATGTCAAGGCAGGGGCTGAGGCCCAGGGAATTGAGACTCCACCCCGAGGTGGTGGAGCTCTGAGGGAGAAGTTTGGTAAAGTGGAAGTAGACCTGTTTGCATCTAAAGAGACAACACACTGTCCGATGTGGTTCTCCCTCACTCATCCAGCTCCTCTCAGACTGGATGCCATGGTACAGACGTGGCCAAGGCTACGTCTATACACATTTCCCCCAATCATTCTGCTGCTGGTAGTTCTGGAGAGGGTTTGCCAGGACAGGGCCCATCTGCTGTTAATAGCCCCGTTCTGGCCGGTCCGATTCTCAGACCTGGTGTCCCTCCTTGACAGCTTTCCTGTGGAGATTTCGATTAGGAGGGACCTGCTGTCCCATGCGGGGGGCACGATATTTCACCTTCGTCCGGAGTTGTGAAAACTGTGGGCTTGGCCCTTGAGGAAACCTGGTCTCTCTACCGAGGTCGTTGAAACTTTACTCCAATCCAGAGCTCCCCCCACAAGACAATTGTATGCTTTGAAGTGGAGGTTGTTCACTTCAAGAACGACAACTGGACCTGGTCAACTGCCCTGTTGATTCCGTGCTAGAATTTTGCTGGAGCGTTTCTCTGCAGGGTTATCCCCCTCCACGTTAAAGGTGTACCTAGCGGCCATTACATCTTTACCACACACCTTTGGGTTGGGGGTCATTGGGTAGAGACCCTCTGGTTACACTTTTTCTTCATGGCACACTGAGACTGAGACCTGCACTAAGCACGAAAGCGCTGGCCTGGGATTTGGCCATTGTATTTGAAGGCCTTGTTTTGGCTCACTTTGAGCCTATCAAAGAGGTTCCAGAAAAGTTCCTCACCTTAAAGACTATCTACCTTCTTTCTATCTCGTCTCTTAAAAGAATTGGAGACTTACTGCCCCTGTCGGTAGCTCCTTCGTGTTTCAATTGTTATCAAATTTTAGGGTCACCTAGGAAAGGGTGCACTGCATCTAAGCATAGGATGAGCAAGTGGTTAGTTGAGGCTATTTTACTTACTTACGAGTCGGCCGGTCAGCCTTGACCAATAACTGTTCAGGCCCACTCCACTAGGAGTATGGCTGCTTCCAAAGCTCTACTTTCAGTAGTCTCTCTTCAAGACATTTGTGATGTAGCGTGCTGGTCCTCCCCGCACACCTTTATTAGGTTTTATAACCTGGAATTGAGGTCCATTCCGGGGTCTATGGTGCTTTTGTCTTAGTGTGCACAAATACTTCGCACGGATAGGCACTTGTTATTATGGCATTGTGGGTATAAAGTTCCCACAGCACTTTGATAGAGTTCAAGTTCCCTTGAACGTCTGTAACACTGGTTCCCTAAAGAGGGGATACCCTGCCATACCCCCGGGCATGCCTGTGATCGACTTGCTTCAACCTGTCAGAAGCTAGCCTTTCATTGTTCTGGGTATGCTTTATAGTCTGTGACATCACCCGCCTATGACGTTCCATCACATCATTGGACTGATTGCACAGGTGCTTCATGACACAATCACACAGAGGCGTTCCCACAGTTTCTTGACGTAGTGTCTAATTCCCTCTTTAGGGAACCAGGGTTACAGACGTACATTTATTCTTTTTTTTTTTAGCTTTTATCCAAAGCGACTTACAATTGCTATATATGTCAGAGGTCGCACGCCTCTGGAGCAACTAGGGGTTAAGTGTCTTGCTCAGGGACACATTGGTGTCTCACAGTGGATTCGAACCCGGGTCTCTCACACCAAAGGCATGTGTCTTATCCACTGCGCCATCACCACATAACCTGAAATGTTTCTATGCACTGAAGCCAATTTCCTGCTTCTAGTCAGTGAGCTTATATTCACCATATTCATGCTGAGTATGTCCAATGTGCCAAGTATCAGGTCACTGTGAAAACATGAATTTTGTGATTTAATGCACTGCACAGTATGTGAACAAAATTTGTAGATTATATTTTATATTTAGCATATGAGCTGAAATTTGCAAACAAATGCTACATTGATGTGGCAGTTGGCTACTTTACAGTAAACACTTCATAATCTATCCAAAACAGGTCAATGAAATCATGTCTAAACATTCATATTATGTCTGTAATGTCATATTTATTTTATATAATAGAGCATATCAATGTTAATTTGCAGTTTAATACGTTGCTTATACAAATACGTTTTGTTTCAACATATTTCATCTCTCTCGTTTCATACGGATTATATAAACAGAGAATATTTGTTTTAATTTTGAATGAGATAATTCAAAAGTAGACACTTACATTTTTAGAAAGATATCTTGTTCATGTCTGTGTGATAAGTATTTGCTGAGCTTTGTTTCATTTTATAGACGTGCCCCAGAAAAAAAGTTAATGGAGACTGAGGCAGCAGAAAGCCCACCCTGTTTGTTTTCTCTATTTTACAAAAGCACAATGTTTTGTTTTGATTGTAAGTGTACCCATACAAAAGTAGACCTCTTACAGTTTCAAATTGAAACTGAATACAGTATTGCTTTTATCTGTATGTGTGTTGTCCTTTAAGGAATTTGGAGTATTTGTGTCATGTGATGATGTCTTTTCCTATTAAGTCACTTCCTGTTTGTCCTTCCTGGTACTGCATGGAAACAAGGAGACAGACATGGTGTGCTCTTGATGTTGAATCCACTTGCATCCACCTTAAAGCATCATAGAGGCAATGCTGTAAGTTTGTTTATGTGATAGTAGACATGTTAAAGGTCATATATTAGTAGAGATTTTGTTAAAGTGATGATGTTTGATAAGATTGCTAAAAATGATGTTTACTGTTGTGTACAAGCTCTCAGCAATGCTAATGGCCTGTATAACTGCTGCTATAATGAGATGGCATTGTATATTCATGTTGTTCACAATGTGATGTTACTCAAGAAATGGACATTGAATGTTGCTGTATTGTTTTTATTACAGTTTTCACCTACATGTAAATGAGGAAGTGTGACAGTAAATGATCAACCTTACTACGACTCTGTCTTCATTTGCAACGGTTTAACTTGGTGTTTAGTCAGAGTTTCAACACACTGCACGAGGACACTACAGTATGGCCATACATTTTAACCATGTATTTTTAAGTTGATTTTGCAGCTATGTGAAGAAAATCCTGCAAATTTCACTGGTGCTTTTTTCGACCCCAGACCCCTGAGGCTGTATCAGAGGCTTAGAAGAACTGTAATAGACATGATTTTATTCAACCATTTTTGCCAAGATAAAATAAGATCTGCATTCTAATAATTCGTCTCAGGTCTTATTGTCAGGTTGAATGTCCCTATGTGGGGCTCCTTGACAGACATTAGAATTTTCAGGTGTTCTTAGTACTCCTCTAACTTTAGAGGGTGATGCTGAGTAAATAGCTCATGCTTAATTTGAATGGCTTTCTCTAAGCCTCCTTGACAAGCTTAATTTCGGTTAAGTATTGGTGGTACTCTCCTTATGCAGAGTACTTTGCTCTCTAGAGCTCCGCACAGTCTACAGTATCAGGTATCAAGCCTTACTGCTTGGCCCTGCAAGGACTTTCCTTGTTTAGGGTATGTAGTTTGGGCTGTGGCCGTAGGGGCTAGTGTCAGATGCATTGTCTCGTTCCCCTTCTCATGGAACCTAGGTTACATTTGTAACCTGTGACGTTTTTTGGACAAGAAATGTTTACTCTACTCACCCTACATTTTTGGGATGTAATGGTACTTTTATCCATCCATCCATTTTCTTCCGCTTATCCGGGGCCGGGTCGCGGGGGCATCAGTCTAAGCAGAGATGCCCAGACTTCCCTCTCCCTAGACACTTCCTCCAGCTCTTCCGGGGGGACACCGAGGCGTTCCCAGGCCAGCCGGGAGACATAGTCCCTCCAGCGTGTCCTCGGTCTTCCCTGGGGCCTCCTCCCAGTGGGACGTGCCCGGAACACCTTCCCGGGAAGGCGTCCAGGAGGCATCCGGAACAGATGCCCGAGCCACAATACAATAAAATACAGGATTTGTTCTCTAAGTTGAGAGATCAAAACCCTTAAATATGAGGAATAAAGCCAGAGATGAACAGTATTTTTAAATGTATTATACAGAGCTGCCAACTCTTACACATTGGCCGTGAGACACAAGCATTAGATTGGTTTCACACGCTCACACGCCACACCCCCGATTTCTCACGCTGAAGTGTCAACCTGGTCGGTCAAATGCCTGGAAGATGAGTTTATCTATATATCTACCTGTTGAGCCAATCGTGGTCGACTAGTTATGCCGCAAATTAGTTAAAATCCCGTAATCTAGAGCGAGCGCGCACGCGAGACAGAGATTGTGCTCCAAACCATGTAGCGCGCGCACGGCATAGAGGGAAAGCGAGCGAGAGACCTTGCGTGTGCAAGCATCCTCCCCTAGAACTCTATAACCGGCAAAACCATGTTATTAAAATATTTTTTTCACAAAATGTTTTTGTCATAGACAATGTTTAAATACTAATATCAGCTTACTAGGGTAACGGAGGCGGAGTTAGTGGTGCTTCGGAGGCTGCTACTGCTGGAGATGATTCGGGTGAGGTCTTTGCACCCCCCTCCCAAGAAGAGAAATCTTGGAGATCTCCTTAATAAACGGAGGTCTGAAATCTCTGCCCCTTTACCGATCAGAGCTCGCGCTGACACTGAGTAAAGCCTTGTTTAGGCCGGAGACACACTGGCTGCGTGGCGTAAGCTTCTCAGCCTGCGTGGCGTGTCCGTTTTTATTTCGGCTCCCATGTTAACAGGTTAGAGCTTGCACACTGCCTGCGTGACACGAGGCTCGAGCCGCGCGGAAAACGCATGTATGCTAGAAATAGAACCGACGTCTATTTTTCACGCGACGCGCAAGCGTGTTGGAAGCGTTTCCAGGCAAAATAGAATAGGAGAAGATGTTTATATGTTATTTTGTACACGAATACATATTAATAAATTATATTTTGATGGTTGAAAGTCTAGGTTTTGACAAATTCAGATATAAATATAATTTAAAAATAAATAATGATCAATTTTCAAATATTGCACCTGTCAATACAGAACGAAATATTCTGTAGTCTATTTTGCTGTCAATACTGCTGACAGTGTCTTTATCAGTAGGCTTTATATTTATGCTTAACATGAAGTATAGGGCTTCCACAATACATCCTCCCTGTATGTCACCTAGCAGCAGCGGCGCCGCGTCAGACACGTTTCTGGTGTGCAAAGACACAGAAAACGCGACGCAGCTGACACGAAACAGAAACGCCACGCTCACGCCACGCAGCCAGTGTGTCTCTGGCATACTCGACGCGTCCGCACAAGCGCGAAGGTGCGCGCGGCAAATATGACGAATTCGGTGCGCAAGACCGGCAAGACCCCAACCGTTTCGCTTACCCATTGCAAGGACTTACTTTTACATAAATGTTATTCTTTTTATTTATTTTTATTTTTGTCTTCTTGATTGTATATTTAATTTGAGTCTATGATTTGATTTGTATATGTCTGCCCTCTGAGAATTGTAATTTAATATTGTTTGTTCAATACCTATTTTGTCTGTAAAATTGAATTTCAATAAAAAAATTTTTAAAAAACCCGACTGTTTCTCAATATGCGTTCTTGTCTGTACTTGTGTTCTTGTGGACTTGTGAAACGTCATCAGTCGCTGCTAGCCTGGTTAACGTCAGACCCAAGTCTCATTGAGACTTGGGTCTGGGAACCACATGTTCATTTTCTCGTATTTGAGGCGTGGTTTACGAATGCCCAGAGCCGTTTATTGGGTGCTAAGAATGTCTATCAAATGCACCTGTACGTAGCTCATAGCCAATCGTTTCAATTATACCAGATGACGTATATAGAGCGACAGTAATTAGACGAGGAAGAAGACGATCATGGGTCAGAGAATTCTGTGTACACGATCGCGTGTATCTAACGGCCGTTTCACACCGCATGCGTGAGCGGCGCGTATTTTTTTCGCCATGCATGTTAATCAATGAGTGCATTCACACCGGGAGCAGGAGGAGCGCGTGAGCGTCGAGTAGGAGCGGCGCGTGAGCAGCAGTGAAGCGGGGGTTTCGGCGTCGATTCTGTTTTTGCTGCACTTCTCCACGCTCAATTTAAGTGAAAGCACACCTTTGATGGCAAAAATAAATATGATTTCACACAAAAACTGCCCAAAATGCACAGAATAAGCATGTCTAGTGAGTTTTAACAAGAACTTGAGTAGGCAAATAAAAGAAAATCAAGACTCTAAAATATTTATAGAAGATTTAGGCTACCCAGTAAAAACTTGTTTTTAATTATTCAGTTTGGGTGAAAGTTGTGTAGAACCCGAGTGTGTGGTTTATTTGTGTGTTTTGTTTTTTATCCGCGGAGTTGCAGTCTTGTAAACATATTGAAAGTATGACTGAAACTAATAGATTGGAGCCATTTTCTGGGTTGTTTTGTAGTTTAACATTTAACTTATATCCGAATGTTGTACACCTCCCCATTACAAACTTTCAAGACTATCAATGTTATAAAATGACCAACTTCTAAAAACAAATATATAGTTGTCTTTGTAAAGAATTGCTCGCTTATGTAGCTTTGGAGCTGCTGCTGTGACACTGTACAAACCCTTCCAGTGTGAATACTCTCGCGCAGCTGCAGTGACGATGTAGTTACGCTGACGCGCTGCTCAAGTGCCGCTCACGCTTGCGGTGTGAAACTATGGAACGCGATCGGGGCCATTAGTCTTTAAACGAAACGCGTGAAATTTGGCCGCATCAACACGCACTGTTTGTTCGCGTTAACGCGACAGAAAACACAGTAGCCAACGAAATTCCTTTATTTGAGACTATATTTGCATATGTGGCGCGCTGGTACGTATGTCTATCATTGGTATATACATATACAAACATCAGAAGTCATGTTTATTACAGTTCTCTTTACGCTACGGGTAAAGTTCATCTTTGCTCGAGATATTGAAGCCAAAAATATCCTTAATTTTGTATATATTGTCAACGCAGTGCAGCAGCTGCAGACCTAGAGCAGGCTGTCTAGCGTGCTCATTGGCTGCCTTGCGGCAACTGCAGCAGCCTACCAGTGAGCCTGGCGTGACGTCACGCCCAATGGTGGCGCTTCGCGCCCACTACGCGTCACAGCCCATGCAAAGGGGTGTGGCTTAGCGTATAAAAGCGGTGTTCAGAGGCTGCTTCCCTGATTTTCATCTCTTCAGCGAAGCTCTTCATACCGCTGGATCCGAGAGAAGCCGCCGCCGTCGAATCCAGCGACTGCCAGCAGAGGAAAGCGCCTGAGGAAGCAGGTCGACTTCTCGCCGCCTTCAGCCTTCCGTGCCAGCAACGCTATCTGGCGACAATATCCTTAACTGCTCTTTTCAAAGTATTTACTGTGTGTGTGTGTGTGTGTGTGTGCTCGCCGCGGCGACACACACTTTTCTAAAAGAGCGCGAGCGTTCTTGTAAGAACGACTCCCTCGAGCATTTCTCTATCCTTTCCCGCCCCCCCCCCCTCCCGGACGAGCAGCCGCCGGCTCCCGCCCGCGCTGCCGCCACCTCAGGGGACGAGGCGCTTGATATGGATGAGAACGCGCCACTAACAGCTGTTCTAATCGCGGCTAGCTTCTCTACGTACGAGAAAGCTATCCCGCCCCCGTGCCCCAGGCGCAAGCGTATCTCACCGGCAGAAAAGGGAAGAGTGTTCTAGTCCCGCTGAGGCCGCCGGACTAACCCCTATTTCTCATTATTGCAGCTATGAGCCTGTTATATAACATGCACTCCTGCAAACTAACGCCGACACAAAGCTGTGATGACGCTTTCTTATCTGCTCACGCCAACTTAAGCTTAAGTCGTTTCCCCTGTGGCTCACTGGCGAAACCCTAAGCTTTTACGCCAGAGACCCGTGTTCGAATCCCGGCTCTGGCAGCAGATAAAATTTATGCGGCTCTCCTCTCTGAGGTCGCGGACAGTTTTTCTTACGTACAGAAAGCACTGTTTAAAGCCGCGGCCGGACCGCCGTCAAACTATCTCGCCATGTCAGTCCCCCTGGAAAGGGCTACTGCAGTGGAGTATTTGGCAGCCAACGAGTCGGTAATGTTACCCGCTTGCCAGCACACAACCGCCGTTTTTACGGCAGCCCAGATAAATCTCAGAACAGTGTAATGTCTGGTTATCCGGCTCATGCCGTTGGTGTTTCAAGTGTAGAAAAAGTGCCCACGTCTCAGTGTTCACCCCTACACACAAGCACTGTACCCCCCGTGTCTCTCACGCTCGCAAAGCCCACTCTCATAAAGCTGGCAAATGCCGCTTGAGTGTTAGATGCAGGTATCGTGCCCACAACCTTGTGTTCACGCCCATCCTCTGCTCGCTCTGTCACATGGCTAAAACACTCTCATATGGGTCAGTCTATGAGCGTAAGTCGCGTGCCCGCTGACGCTTACAAACAGACACACCGCCTTCGGCGCCGCTCGCACATCACAATATTTTCACAAACCGTTCCCCTTTCGTAGCAATCGGGTCGTCTCACGTGACACAGCCAGCTGCTGCTGTCAGCGAGCCGCCGTGTCCAGGCTCTCATATCTGTCAAGCTATGAGTGTAAGTCACGTGCCTGCTCACGAGTGCTCACGCTTACTAACAGACACACCGCCTCCGGCGCCACTCGCACAGTACACGTGCTCACTCGACGTTCCCCATTCAAAGCAATTGGGTCGTCATATATGAAACAGCTAGCCACTGCTGGTTATCCGGCTCACGCCGCTGGTGTTTTAAGTGTAGAGATTGTGCCCATGCCCCAGTGTTCACCCCTACACACAAGCACTATAACTCATATGTCCTTCATGCCCACAGAGCCCACTCTCATAAAGCTGGCAAATGCCGCTCGAGTGTTAGATGTAAACATCGCGCCCATCTCATGCCCGCTCGGTCACACGGCCATTTCAACCTCGTATGAATCAGGTTGTAAGTGTAAGTCACGTGCCCGCTCACGAGCGCTCACTCTTACTAACAGACACACTGTCTCCGGCGCTGCTCGCGCGTCACAGAATGTTCACAAAACGCTCCCCGTTCACAGTAACCGGGTCGTCTAATTTAAAACAGCCAGCTGTTGCTGTCAGCGAGCCGCCGCATATAGACACCCATATGAGTCAGGCTGCGAATGTAAGTTACGTGCCCGCCCCAGCGCGCTCACGCTTACTAATAAATGCCTCGCCTCCGGCGCCGCTCACTCGCTACAAAGCTCTCAGAAAGCGTTCCCCGCTCTAAGTAACCGGGACGTCACATATGAAACAGCGTACCTTCGCTGTCAGCCAGCCGCCGTATTCGAGCACTCATACCGGCAGAGCCGGATTAAATAAATGGACTACACTAGGCAGGCTGCATTTGTTGGGCCCCCCTCCATCTATGTTATTTATGAATTGAAATCTGAAACTTACCAAAGTTACTAATAAAAGTTAATTCACATTTTACATAGCCTAGTCTTTGGTTACAAATTGGTTGTTTGTATGCCAAAATAAGTCATGTGTTGTATATTAAACAGTCTATCAGACTATTTGTTGATATTCATTATTTATACGTCATTACACGGCTCTATTAAATGCTATTAAATTATCCTCATCTTATCCATTGGGAGTGTCATTGTTAAGGCAGTAGTACCAGTAAATAACCAACAGGTGTCAGTAAACTATGTAAACAGAGCAAATAAGTTTATCTTATTTGCTATTGTTTACATTTAATTAACACATTTAATTAAGATTTTCTGCAAAATGCAATAGCTTACAACATTTATAAATGTTGTAATTAAGAACAAGAAGGCAAACATGACCCCTTCACATTCATCAAGACCATTTAGAAACTGTCTAACAATAAATAATAATAAATATAAGGATGGAGGGTTTAAACTATAGAAAACTAAAGGTATTCAGACTATTAAAGACTTGTATATGGATGGAATACTTCTTACATTTCAAGAATTGTGTGATAAACACCAGATTCCCTCAAAACATTTTTTTTAAATATTCACAGCTTAAAAGTTTTATGTCTTCCAGGTCTACAGATATTATGTACATTCCCAAACTGTCATTAATAGAGGAAATAATTGGAAAAAGAGTTGAAAAGGGCCAATTGTCAAAATATTATAATTTAATAATGTCTAACTCTAAAGAGTCTGCTGTAGACAAATTAAATGCATGGAGGAAAGACATTCAAGAAGAAATAGAATATTTTATTATATTTTATTAATATTATTTAAAAAAAAATATACATAAAAAAAACCCCAAAAAAAAAACCAGCAACACTTACTAAGGAAACCATTTAGCATGCTCCACTCAGGGATCATCTTCAGCCCTCCAGCATCACAGGCCTCCATCACAGCAGAAACACGTCTTGACGGCATCATCACAATCTTGTGGAGAAATATAAAAATTTATACATAAGACAGCTGATTTGAATATACTTGGTTTGTTTCTCATATTTCATTTCATTATAGTAGAAAGTATAGCCGTTATTGTACATTTAATTTATATGCATCTTACATTTGATTTTAATATTCACTTTACTTATTCAGATTTAGATGTTTAAATGGAAAACTTTCTCCTGAGTTTTGATGAGGTGAAGTCCTCGATGATGTCTTCAAAATCCAGGGCAGTTGTGAATCCATTTTCAATTGCCAACAGGGCAAAGGCATTCAGTTTTTTTTCTGTTACTGTTGCTCTCCGGTATGTTTTTACTCGTTTCAACAAAGAAAATGATCTTTCTCCTGAACAGTTTGCAATCGGTAATATCAGATACATGCGAAGGCAAATGTCCACATTAGGGAAAGCATCCCTCAAGCCTAGCTCTAGGAACTTCTTGTACATGGCCATGACTGATTTTTCATCTTTTACCATTGAGATGAACTGGCAAAACTCTGCTGTAAAGTCCTCCTCAAGATCCTGGGGATATATTTTCTTCAGCTTTTCTGTGGCTGCACGGATTTGTTCAATGTTCATTGATTTCGTTTTAGTAAGGAAACCAAATTTCTCCTCCACGTTTTTGTATGCGTCTTTGCGTTGCTTCAATTCTTGTGACAAGCAGTCACAGATGACATAATGTGTGTCAATCAAGAATGCTTCACGGCCTGAGCGCCGCACCTCTGGACCTGCAGACTCATCAAACATAACTTTCTTCACTCGTCTCCTTTGGCTATCTGCTTTGTATCCCTCTGTCGCTGTGAGAGTCTTGGCCTCTGCTTCATAGACATCGAAATCATTTCTGGCCTGTCCTATGTATTCTATGAGTGAACTGTACAGAATAGGAACAGTACATACATCAATTTGTACCTGTTGCAATGCTTTGCTGGTTAAATTGATTCTTCTCAGCAGTTCATCCCACAGTACTGTCATAACTGCAGTTACAAGGGTTTCCATCACTGTTATTAATTGACTCGCCTCATATTGAGCAGCTCTAGGGGTTCCATGGTCAACTTTGATTTCGTTCAAAGCATCCTGTATAGTTTTGTAGCCAAATCTCAGAGCTTTTGTTGCATCAGCTCTTGCAGACCACCTTGTGCCGGAAAGGCTCTTCAGTGTCAAACCTCGCTCACATTTTGTGAGATGGGCTGTTAAAATCTCCCACCGCCGAGTTGAAGCTGAGAAGAAGTTGTAGAGATTTTGAATGAAGCCAAAAGATGAAACTGCTTGTAGGCAACATTCTGCTGCACATGCACCAACTAAATTAAGAGAATGTGCAGAACATGGTATGAAATCAGCATTAGGATTTTTATTTTTTATTCTTGCTTGGAGTCCAGAATATTTCCCTGCCATGTTACTAGCATTGTCGTAGCTCTGCCCACGACAGTCCATCAAATCAATGTCCAGTTCTTTTAACTCAGATTTGAGTGTTTCCTCCATGTGTTCTGCAGTATGACCATGTAGTGGTATGAACTCCAAAAATCTCTCGACAGGCTCACCACTTTTCTTCAGGACATAGCGAATTATCAAAGCAAGCTGATCAACATGTGTGACGTCAGGTGTTGAGTCCACAATGATGGAGAAATACTTGCCATCTTTAACTTCTTTTACAATGACACGCAGAACTTTCTCAGCCATCAGCTGAATAAACTCATCACAAACTGTAGAGGACAGGTAACTGGTATGTCCCCTGCCCTTGTTTCCATATCTGGCTAGATGCTCTGACAGAAGTGGATCAAAGCGACTAATTAACTCCAAGCAGCCCAAAAAGTTCCCATTGTGGGGTGATCCTACTAACTCATCGTCCCCACGGAAGGGCAGTCCTCGTGAAGAAAGAAACTCAATAGTTGCCACCAGAGGTGGGACAAAGTCATTGTTATGCAAGTCACAAGTAAGTCTCAAGTCTTTGCCCTCGAGTCCCGAGTCAAGTCGAGTCAAAGATGAGGCAAGTCCCGAGTCGAGTCAAAAGTCAAAGCCAACAAGTCTCAAGTCGAGTCCAAAGTCCTACCATTTTAGTTTCGAGTCATTTCAAGTCCTCTTACCATAGAAATAAAATGTATACAAATCATGTATGTCTGTAAGATTTGAATTTGTTTAAACCTCTTTTTATACAGTGACATTAATCAAATACAGTAAAAAAACAGAATTTTATTTTCACAAAAAATGCTTGTATTTCAACAGCATATTGCACTAGAACAATATTGCAAAACTGAAAGTTTAACTTTCAAATAGACATGGGTCCTTTTAGCCTAAACGTTTTTAAACATGTCATCAATAAAATCCTCACTCCTCAAAAACAAGAACGAGAGAGAGAGAGAGAGAGCGCTGTGTGGAAGGTGATGAGCAGAGAGAGAGAGAGAGAGTGAGATAGAGAGAGTGAGAGAGAGAGAGAGAGAGAGAGATTGAAAAGTATAATTTAATTCATAATTTAACATTCAATTCAACATTATTACATTAATCTTACACACACATTGTAATTTTAAAAAGACAAAACCATCCCTCCATCATCATCAACATCACAAAGAACACTTGCAACAGACCATTTTTCAGCAAAACACTGTAAATTGTTTGTCAACTTGTGATAAGCATATTCAATTCTAAGGCGAGCTGCTAATAATCCTAAAAACACCCCAATCACTTCTTTTGACCCTTCTTTCTGAATCATATGTTTCCTTGAAAGCCATATGGAAAGTTTAGCCACTCCAAACACATAATTCATCAAAACTTGTGTTTGTTTTTTCTTTACCGAATACTTTGGTCCAAAAATAAACAAAGAAAAAGAAAAAGATTCTCCCCAACTCAAGCACCACTGTTCTAATAAATGAAACAACTCTCCTAACCTACAACATCCACAAAACAAGTGAACCAAAGTTTCATCTTGGGTACAAAAGGGACATTCCACACTTTGACTAGGATCTAAATGGGCTACATGTTTGTTGGTGGCTATGGCCCCATGTATTATCCTCCACTGGAGATCTCCTGTTCGTTTATCGATTGGTAGCTTATACAGAGATCTCCAACAGCCTTTCACGGACTGATCTGAGCCAAAACAGTCAAACCACCTTGATGGTTTCATTCCCTCCAAAGCTCTCATATGGAGCATTTTCACACACAGAATATACATTCCTTCCTTGCCCAGCTCTTCAAATGACCCCAGCTGCACATTTGAAAATGAAAGAAAACTATTCTCTATGCCAAGCCCCTCTTCTACTGTTAGAGATATATCAAGGCTGGGGAAACCATATTCACACCCGTCCTCCCACTGACCCAACACATCACTATCACTGGCAAAAGCTTTCAGTGACTGTGGCAGTGACTTACAGACCTCATCCACTATTTTTTTAATTAATCTCTCAGATCTTATATTGGCCAACTGACCCAGTTCCACTAGGGGTGAGTGCATGGCTCTAAAGAGATGGCCTAGCTTGGTGCATCCTGCCTCTCTCAGTGCTGAGCGTAGACTGGCAGACTTTAATGACCTTACGCAAATAAAATCATTGTAAAACAGAGGCTCTTCAAAGAGCCACATTCCAGGCATCGCAGTAAAATCTTCAAAATCTGCCATGCATGAAAAACTGATTCATAGAAAGATGTTAAATCTCCAAAATCTACTTCTTCAGTTTTTAACAGAAAAAGTTGCTTACTGTACCCCAGCCTCCCTACCTTCTGTAGAAGCAGCTTTGCAGTTTCATGCCACCTCAACCCATTCCCATATAAATATCTTTAGATTTTAGTCTAAAAGTCGCAATCCGTGAAGATAAATTAACAAGTCCCTGACCCCCCTCACAAAGAGGAAGATAAAGGGCTGCAGCTCTAATCCAATGACAGCCTGACCAAAAAAAATCTAACATTTTCCTCTGTAAACTTTCAATCAGTGCTTTTGATGGATTTAACACCATGAATTTATGCCAAAACATGGACGCCACCAAATTATTTATTACTAAAACACGTCCTCTGTACGACATCTGGGGCAGCAACCACCTCCACCTGGACATTTTAGCACACACCTTCTCCATTACTCCCTCCCAGTTCTTTTCTTGATATTGCTGTGTGCCAAAGAAAATACCCAACACTTTTAATCCATTTTTTCCCCACTTTAAACCTCCAGGTAAACAAGGCAACTTTTCATTTTCCCACTTCCCCACTTGTAAAGCTTCGCTTTTATCCCAGTTGACTTTTGACGAGGAAGCCCTCTCATAACACTCCAAAGCTTTTACCGTTGTACATACATCATCGTCATTTTTGATGAATATATTAATGTCGTCAGCATATGCTGACACCACTAAAGGGGACTCAAAATCACAGTTTGGTAACCTAAACCCATTCAAGTTATTCCTTAACATGCACAAAAGGGGTTCAATAACCAGTGAATACAGCTGTCCTGAAATAGGACAACCTTGTCTTATTCCCCTTTCCACTGGTATTGGTCGACTAAGTCCCCTCCCTACTTTGACCATACATGATGCTCCGTTATAAAGGTGACTTATCCAGCCTATAAATCTCTCTCCAAAACCAAAAGCTTTTAAAACAGAAAACAAAAACCTGTGATCAATCCTGTCAAAAGCTTTCTCTTGATCCAGGGATAAAAGTCCAACATTCTGACCATACTCCTTGCACACATCTAAAACATCTCTCATTAAAAATAAATTGTCCATTATAGTCCGATCTGGGATACAGTAGGTCTGATCCATGTGCACAAGTAGGCCAATATAAGGCTTCAGCCTATTAGGCCCCGTCCACACTACTGCGTTTTCGTTTAAAAACGGAGACCTTTTGCTACGTTTGCACCTCCCGTCCAGACTAAAACGGCAAAAACGGAGACCCAAAACGGAGAAGTTTAGAAACGCTGCCGACCCGTTTTTCGTTTTGAATCTCCGGAGGGCGTTTTAGTGTAGACAGGTCAAAACGGAGGAGTTTAGAAACGATGACGTAGTAGAGGCTCACGCTCGGCTCTATGATTGGGTGTCATCAGTCATGGCGTATATCTTTGCTAGCAGCTGTTGTACAAGTAAATTCTGCATCTTACAACACAATAACTGCGTACATTCGCCGGAGTCAAGCTATTATTCGAGCGATCTGTGACAATTCCCGTGTGCAGCGGCGGCGTTGACCGTACATGGAGCGTCGGTTTGGGGTTAACCCAGAGCATGCTGGGATCATTTTATCAATGAAGTTGTGTTTACACCGGCGCGCGCATGCCCAGTGTTGGTGAAAGGTCACGTGATCCGCGTTTTCAGTCGTTTTAATGTGGACGGAGATCAATTCTAATACGCAGCTAAAACGCTGGTGTGGACGGAGATCGTATTCGTTTTAATTATCCGTTTCTAAACTAAAACGCAGTAGTGTGGATGGGGCCTTAGACAGAGCTCTAGAAAGCACTTTGTATTCATTACATAAAAGCGCAACAGGCCTCCAGTTCTTAAGATGTGATAAATCTCCTTTTTTAGGAAGTAATGTTAAAACAGCCCTTCTACAAGATGTTGGAAGCAAGCTTTGTTCAAAAGAGCTCATCAGGACCTCATGAACATCAGATCCTATAGTCCCCCAGAAGTACTGAAAAAAGTCTATGCTGAGTCCGTCTACTCCAGGTGAACGCCCTGAGGTCAGCTGATTAACAGCTATGGTGAGTTCCTCCAAGCTTAGCCCTTTATCCAGCTCAGTTTGTTCAGTTCCTCTAAGCTTAGGCAGACCTTCTAAGAGTTCTTGTACACATTCTTCATCACAATGTTCTTTACCATACAACTCCGTATAAAACGCCGTGGCGCATCTTCTCATTTCACCTCCATCTGTTGTTACATGCCCATCTGGACATCTCAGACATGTCATGCGCTGATCTTTCACACTACTTTTTTCCAAGTCAAAGAAAAAGGTACTTGAGGCATCCATGTCTTTTAATTGAATGTATCTTGACCTCACAAGGCCCCTTTAACTTTCTCTTGCAGCAAGGAACTCAGCTCCAATCTTTTAGTTTTCAACGTGTCATTGCTTTCAGCCTCCCCACAATTTAAAAGGCCATTTTCGATCTTTCTTATAGCCTCATCAACCTCCTTTACGGCCTGTTTTAACACAACAGAAGAAAAATAAGTATATTGTTGACAAAAAATTCGGATTTGGGCCTTTCCAACTTCCCACCACTTATTTAAAGACTCAAAATCATTTTTCTTCTCTTTCCACTTCTGCCAAAGAATTTTAAAATTCCCACAAAATTTTTCATCTTGAAGCAATTTATTATTAAATAAATTTAATATTAAGTCCTAATACGAAGTCCTTGTGATAAATAAAATCCAGTCTTGCTGCACTCACTCTTCCATCTAAGATTTTGACCCATGTGTATTGCCTTTCATTGGGAAACTTAATTCTCCATGCATCTATTAGATCATATTGAACCAATAAACTTTTTAAATTCCTGCTAGACTGTAAATGTGGCTCCTCACTAAGCCTATCATTATTAAAATCAACAGTACAATTCCAATCCCCACCTAGAATTAGATAGTCAAAATCATTTAACTCAATGACTTTCTTTATATTATTGAAAAAATCTATTCTTTCAGTCCCAATGTTAGGGGCATAAATATTAATAAAACAATAGATTGAAGTCTCTATGTTAGCTTTAACCATTTGACCCCGACCTTTAATTAAATCACAGGAACTCAAAACATGAATTTTTGAGTTACTAGAAAAAAGTATTGCTACCCCTCCACTCACATTACTCCCATGATTAAGAAAAATTTGACCACCCCAAGACAAACCCCAATCAACTTCATCTTTTATTATACTATGGGTTTCTTGTAAAAAGATTACGTCTAGTTTGTTTATTTTTTGTACCTCCTTAACCATTTCTAGCTTCTGTCTATCTCTCCCACCATTTATGTTTAAAGAGCCCACTCTTAAACTCCCCATAGAAAAAAAGAAAGAGAGGGACAGACAGAGAAAAAAACTATACAAAAAATACAACATGATCGAGGCTGACATCACTTACTTTTACTAGAGCTTTTTTTTCCTTTTCTAGTTTTATTTGACTTTGAAAACTTTTTAAGTCCCGTGACATGTTTTCTCAACCGATACCGTTTCCGTTCATCCAACAACTCAAAACCAACCATCTTTTGTAATATTGCCACAGACCTAATAAATTTTTCTGTATCATCGAAGTGATCATCAACCTTGACTGACTGTCCAAACGTTTCATCCAGGAAATTATTGATTTCTTCCAAAGAATACAAATCTTTCGCTCTATTTGACCCATCAACTCCTTCGCCCTCTGACTCATCCTGGTCCATCTCTTCAGCATCACTTTCCACCTGACTTCCAACATTCAATGGAGTAAGCACTTCCTTCTCCTTAGATGCAGCAAGAGCATTCCCTTCAATAGGCACACCTTCACCCGTGGCTTCAATTTCACTGTTTTGTTGCCCTGTAATTTCTCTATCTTTTGAAATTACCACAGCGCTTTTAACAGAAGTTGATGGCTCCGAAGATACATCATCTCCCTTACCATCTCGATTTACCACAATATTCTCGTTAACTACACTATGCATTCGGTCTCCCTGAGCAGTAGACACACTACTAGAGGCTAAAACAACTTGCTGATCATCAACTTCATGCGTTCGTTCAATATTGTTCTCTGCGCGTTCAGCTTGTACTCTATGCGGGCAAGCAAGACGCTTATGCCCCACATCACCACATTCAAAGCATTTCATGCTCCCCGAGTTTGCATATACAGTATAATATCCTCCTCCATGCTTTATCTTAAAGGATACATCCAAAGACTGTGTTGGAGAATCTAGGAACATGAACACTTGCCTACGAAGGGAGATCACATGTTTTAAACGCGCATCTTTGCACCCAAACGTCACCGTCTTAAAACCACTTGCAAATTTTCCAAACCTACGCAATTCTTGTTTAATCAGCTCATTCGGAATGAAAGGTGGTACCCCTGAGACAACTACTCTTGTCGACGGCACTGATAACGGCGAAACTTTAACAAATAAATCATTTATAAAAACCCCACTTTTAATCAAATTATGAACCAAGTCCTTCAAAAAAACAACAGCCGCTTTGTTCATTCGAGACGCGTGAGATATATTATCAAAACCTACCTGTTCACCAACTGCAAGCAGAGCCTCTTCCATCGTAACACCGGGATCAGTGACAAACCGAACCCCGTGTCCAATGGACAGCGGCGGCGTCAAAGAGGACGCCATACCCGCGAAAATTCAAACAATTGTTCTAGCAACTATTTTTCGCCCTATTCGAAAAATAAATGATGTCTTACCTTTATCATGCACGTGAGGGGAAAATATCACCACAGCAATATCCCAAAAAATAGCATAAAAACTAGCTCTCCATCCACATCCACTCACTCAAACAACCACTCACTCACACCAACGGAAACCCGAGAGAGAGAGAGAGTGAGAGAGAGAGAGAGTAGGGAAAATAAATACATCTTCAGAGCAGGAAACCAAGTCCTCCAACACACCCACGAATACACATATCTGGGGCTAAAACTGAGTTCGACAGGGAACTTTAATCTGGCTGTGACTGAACTGAAGGCGAAAGCGATGAGGGTCTTCCACATGATTAAAAATACTATTCGACATGAAATTCCAATTCAAACCTGGCTAAAAATCCTAAAAGCAATAATCGAACCGATTGCTCTGTACGGCAGTGAGGTATGGGGACCTCTAAAAACCCAAGATTTCTCAAAATGGGAAAAAGAGGAAATTGAAACTCTGCATACCCATATTTGTAAAAGCATCCTAAAAGTAAACAGAGCGACACCAAACAACTCGTGCAGAGCTGAATTAGGACAATACCCCTTATTGATCACTATCCAAAAAAGAGCTATAAAGTTCTACCAGCACCTGAAGCGCAGTGACCCGAGCTCTTACCAGGCCGAAGCCCTGTGGTGTCAGGAGCAGAACCGGCCCCGGAGCGCAGTGACCCGAGCTTATACCAGGCCGAAGCCCTGTGGTGTCAGGAGCAGAACCGGCCCCGGAGCGCACTCTCACAGCTGATGCTCAAACTACTGCCAGACCAGCACAGCACTCTCTGGCCAAACCAAATTATACAATTACAAAAACTAAATTACATTAACTATTGGAAAGATGCTACTAAATTACAAAAGAAGATGGAACTCTATTTAAACCTGAAAAGAGAGTATAAACCAGCAGAATACCTGAGCTGTGTGAAAGAGCATAAAGTGAGAAAGACCCTAACCAGATACAGGCTGAGTGACCACAGTCTGGCTGTAGAGAGAGGTGTGTGTGTGTGTGTGTGTGTGTGTGTGAGCACAGTCTGGCTGTAGAGAGAGGCCGGCACCGGCAGAGATGGCAGCCGAGAGAGCAGAGACTGTGTTCTCTGTGCTCTCAGAGAGAGGTGGAGACAGAAGAACACTTCCTCATACACTGCGATCACTATCACAGCATTAGATCGGACTATTTCACTAGATTTCAACAGCTAGAACCAAATTTTATGGCATTGCCAAATTCTGAAAAATTAATTCATATTTTGGGAGAAAACTCTTGCTCAATCACAACAGCAGCAAAGTATGTAACAGCCTGCCACAAACTACGAGAGTCAGCCAGTGGACAAAACTAAAGTCTGAATGTTGGTTCAAAACTGTTTGTGTTTTTTTTTTTTTTTTTTTTTTTTTTGATATATTTCATTTTGATTCATTATGATATAAATGTAATGTACTCATGCATTTGTTTACATTATTAATCTATCGATTATTTGTTCATTGCCTATGTTATGGCCAATGCTTTGGCAATACTGTATAAGTCATGCCAATAAAGCTCATTTGAATTTGAATTGAATTTGAATTTGAGAGAGAGAGAGAGAGAGAGAGAGAGAGCTGTGTGGAAGGTGATGAGCAGAGAGAGAGTGAGAGAGAGAGAGTGAGAGAGAGAGAGAGAGAGTGTGAGATAGAGAGAGTGAGATAGAGAGAGAGAGAGAGAGCTGTGTGGAAGGTGATGAGCAGAGAGAGATGTTTAACACTTTTTATTTTCCTATCATGTTATACAATAATCATCACATTTCCGTAATTAATAACAATACTTAATAACAAAGAGTAATAAATAACATTTTAAATGCAATATTAATTCCTTCAAATTTCAGCAATACCACTGAAAACCTAATTTGTCATTATCATTCACAAAAATAAAATTAGCATTTATACACCACTTCTTTTTAAAAATTAGCATATCATTATTCATTTTATAAAATTCATACTCTATTTTAACTCTGGATTCTACCAAAGCTTTGAACAATTCTACTATATTAATCCTTTTATCTTCATTTTCGATTTTATATGCTTTCCAAATAGTTAACTTCGCTTGACCAATTAGAAAATTGGAAAAGGTGCAGGACTCACTTTGAGACTTAATATACTTAAACCCAAAAATAAATACTGTTTTTGAAAAATTCCAACCAGAACCTTCAAATATACACTCACCGGCCACTTTATTAGGTACCCCATGCTAGTAACGGGTTGGACCCCCTTTTGCCTTCACAACTGCCTCAATTCTTCGTGGCATAGATTCAACAAGGTGCTGGAAGCATTCCTCAGGGACTTTGGTCCATATTGACATGATGGCATCACACAGTTGCCGCAGATTTGTTGGCTGCACATCCATGATGCGAATCTCCCGTTCCACCACATCCCAAAGATGCTCTATTGGGTTGAGATCTGGTGACTGTGGAGGCCATTTTAGTACAGTGAACTCATTGTCATGTTCAAGAAACCAATTTGAAATGATTAGAGCTTTGTGACATGGTGGAAGTAGCCATCAGAGGATGGGTACATGGTGGCCATAAAGGGATGGACATGGTCAGAAACAATGCTCAGGTAGGCCGTGGCATTTAAACGATGCCCAATTGGCACTAAGGGGCCTAAAGTGTGCCAGGAAAACATCCCCCACACCATTACACCACCACCACCAGCCTGCACAGTGGTAACAAGGCATGATGGTTCCATGTTCTCATTCTGTTTACGCCAAATTCTGACTCTAACATCTGAATGTCTCAACAGAAATCGAGACTCATCAGACCAGGCAACATTTTTCCAGCCTTCAACTGTTCAATTTTGGTGAGCTCTTGCAAATTATAGCCTCTTTTTCCTATTTGTAGTGGAGATGAGTGGTACCCGGTGGAGTCTTCTGCTGTTGTAGCCCATCCGCCTCAAGGTTGTGCGTGTTGTGGCTTCACAAATGCTTTGCTGCATACCTCGGTTGTAACGAGTGGTTATTTCAGTCACTGTTGCCCTTCTATCAGCTCGAACCAGTCTGGCCATTCTCCTCTGACCTCTGGCATCAACAAGGCATTTCCGCCCACAGAACTGCCGCTCACTGGATGTTTTTTCTTTTTCGGACCATTCTCTGTAAACCCTAGAGATGGTTGTGCTTGAAAATCCCAGTAGATTAGCAGTTTCTGAAATACTCAGACCAGCCCTTCTGGCACCAACAATCATGCCACGTTCAAAGTCACTCAAATCAACTTTCTTCCCCATACTGATGCTCGGTTTGAACTGCAGGAGATTGTCTTGACCATGTCTACATGCCTAAATGCACTGAGTTGCCGCCATGTGATTGGCTGCTTAGAAATTAAGTGTTAACGAGCAGTTGGACAGGTGTACCTAATAAAGTGGCCGGTGAGTGTATGTTCTAAGAGATTCAAAAGAGGTAAAATTCTGTAACAATCGAAAAAGATGTGAAACACAGTATCCGATATATTGCAAAATTTACAAACTGAAGATGTACTAAAGTTACACTTAAACAAAAATGTTTTTGTTGCTACACAGCAAAATCCCCAGTTAAATTTACTCTGCTCAGAGAACATATGGTCCCTCTCTACAGAGAGTTAAAATAACTCTGAATCAGAGTTAAAGTTAATGAGATACTTAAGTGATTAATTAAGTGATGATTGGGCATTAATGATTAACACCTGCTGTCAACAAGCAGAATCACTGAAGGAAGAGAAACAACAAGAACAGAAAAAAAGATAAACAAGAACGTCCTGGTTGCGTATGCAACCCACCGTTCCCTGAAGGAGGGAACGGAGGACGTAGTCGACGTCCGACTGAATGGGGATCACGCTAGGGAGCCAATCGTCTTCGAGTACTATTGAACGAGCCAATGAAATTGGCGTGCGTGATGACATCACACACTCCGCCCCCCGCGGCGCGGGTATAAATACGGAAGTGGATGCACGCACCAGCTGCTTTTCGCTGAGGAGCCGAGAGTAGCCCAGTCAGCGGTGGTCCAGCGTTAGTGGCAAGGGGACTACGTCCTCCGTTCCCTCCTTCAGGGAACGGTGGGTTGCATACGCAACCAGGACGTTCCCTTTCAGTCGAGAACGTCAGACGTAGTCGACGTCCGACTGAATGGGGATAACCATTGAACACGCCACTAAAGCTGCCACCTTCCAGTGCCTAGACAAAAGCCTCCAGATCCCCCGCAATCTAAGGCGGGAAGGGACAGGGCTTAGGCCAGGGAAGTCACTGCTGTTCCTACAGGACCACTGGGAAAGCGTTCCCTGAACAAGGAAGGAAGGGACGCTGCGGAACCCACATCCTGCCCAAAGGGAGGTAAGGTGGAATACACATATGAACTGGGCGGAGACCGGGCAGTATAACATATGGAAGGTCACTGGGGTGGCTCCAGCCTAAGACAGGGGGGAGACAACCAGCCAATGACTGCAGAGCAGGCTCTGCCGAGGGAAGACACAGGCTCACCGTAGGGAGCCGTACCGTGGAAGAATACACATATGGGATCACCGTAGGGATCACAACATATGGACCCAGCCTAACACAGGTTCCACACTGCTTACGAGTGGTAGGCCTAACACCGGGCGTACCGCCACGTCTGATGTCGGAGGGGTGCGGAGGAACTCAACAGGGTTCGGATAAGGAACTCTACTGGAGCAATATGGCGCACGTATCCAGTCCATAGGAGGGGAATGGCGCAGCAAGCCGACACTTCGAACCGGGCTCATGGTGAACTGGCTTCATATGAAGGGAGCCCACGGGAAGCCGCGGTTCGACTTAGGTGTCGCCCAGCCCCCAACTCTAGAACATCTGTCAGCGAAGCACTCTGTCAACGCCTAGGTGGGAGCAACACTCATAAAAGAGGAGCTCACCACGTAAGTGGACATGAGTATCTCGGGATTTTCACCAAGATAAGGCAACCATATTCAGTGGGCCAACCTCGCTTGGAAACAGCCTTCCCTCTCTGCTGACTTCCTTAACAGATAAGAGCTGGTCTGAGGTCCTATGGCTTGCGTTCTGTACACGTATAACCGCGATGAAGCGGACGGACAGAGAAAGCCAGGGCTGGGTCTGCCTCCTCCGGGGCAGTGCTTGCAGGCTCACCACCTGGTCCCAGTTTAAGGGAGAGGTAGGAACCTTGGGCACATATCCAGGCCGGGGTCTCAGCAATGAGAGTTAGCCGGCCCGAAATCCAGGCACAATCGTTAACTGAAGCGAGCAAGTTCCTACCCTCTAGTAGAGACCATGCGAGCAGGAGAACTGTAAAAACAGATCCTTTTAACTCACTGCCTGCACTGGCTCAGGGGCGGACTCTGCAGTGCAGAAGCACCAGAGATAGGCCCAAGAGGATAAAGAGGGACGCAGGGATGACCCTTGCTCCCTCAGAAACCTGACGATCAGGACGTGCTTCCCAAGCTTCTGTATATGATGTTTGTATCATATTGAGGGTAAGGACAGCCTACCTAACCCAACTACAGGAAAGAGAGCACTGAAATGACCGAACGCTCTCAGGATCTCCTCAGGAGAGAAGACTCATTCAACGAATAGGTTCCACTTCTAAATTAGCGCAGCACAACTGCCTTACTTAAGGGGGTGCTTGCAGAAGTGATGGTCGCTACCACATAACCTTGTGGTAACCACCTGAACCTCCCCATCCAGTTCTTTGAACGTGGGTGCCGTCATGCCCCATCCCTGAAGTATTCAGGGGAAGTCAGGAAGGCTGACGAGGGAACTAGATCTGGTTGGGCCAATAAGGGGCAACTATCAAGATCTGTTTCACTCCTGACTTAGCACAGCTTTAGGAGCATCTCTGCTCAACACCTAAGTGTGAAAATTCACTGAGCTTCAGGAGCATTTCTGCTCAACACCTGAGTGTGAAGAAATTCACTGAGCTTCAAGAGCATTTCTGCTCAACACCTGAGTGTGAAGAAATTCAATGAGCTTCAGGAGCATCTCTGCTCAACACCTGAGTGTGATGAAAATCACTGAGCTTCAGGAGCATTTCTGCTCAACACCTGAGTGTGAAGAAATTCACTGAGCTTCAGGAGCATTTCTGCTCAACACCTGAGTGTGATGAAAATCACTGAGCTTCAGGAGCATTTCTGCTCAACACCTGAGTGTGATGAAAATCACTGGGCTTCAGGAGCATTTCTGCTCAACACCTGAGTGTGAAAAACTTCACTGAGCTTCAGGAGCATCTCTGCTCAACACCTGAGTGTGATGAAAATCACTGAATTTGAGCAGCGCTTTAGAAGGCTCACCGGGGAACGCATTTCTGCGGGGCCCCGGGGTCAGCTGAGAGCTAGTGTCTGTCCAAGGGATGTCCGCTCAGACAAAAACACAACTGTAGCTAGACCGCCAGGGGATTGGAGTCTCCACTCTCCCTGGCCATAGCTGTCGTGAGGCTCGTAGGCGGCACGATTGAGCAGGCCGGAAGAACTTTATAGTGGAATGAAGCAACCTCAGAAGCTTCTGACTCTAAGGAGGAGGCGACAGGCGAGTTGTGACATGCGAGGGAAGCTAGCGCAACGGTCGCAATGTTGTCTTTTTAGACCAGTACCAGCTCGCTGAGCAGCGGTGGCCCAAAGCGAGGTGAACTGCCAACTCGAGGTAACAAATACCAATGCAGTCGGAGGTCGCCCAGGCCTCCGTTAAAGCATGCCCTTTATACATGGCCCCTCGGTCAGTGTTAGTGGACCTGAAGGTCTACACACGGTTTGAGAGTTTGGCGGCAGGCCAGGGTGACCTTTTAATTTTTTTATTTTTTTTTATTTTTTTTTCTTTCACACAGGGCGTGCCGCTCTGCCACGGTCACCTCAGGACTCGATCATAAAACTAGTGTTGAAGCGGTCTTCATATGTAGGAAGCCAAGCCTCATATGCCCCAGGAGCTTCTGAAAATTCTTTCAGTGGAACCCTTTCTCACTTCTAGCACTAGCCTAACACACTCTTCTTGAAGAGACGTGTTGGACCGAGTCCTTCTCCTGAACTGAAAAGAGAGATACTCAGCCCGTGGACGAGACACTCTCTCCCAGTTGACCTGAAGACCCAACTGGCTATGGAGCACTTGAAGGGTAGGACCTGTACTGATACTTCGTACCCTCGACGCCCGGACAGAGAATGGTCTGTGGAGCGGAAGGACAGAGATCTGAAGTACTGTCCTCCAGGTCGAACGCTGCAGGCCAACCTTGGGGACGGAGCATTCAAAAATGCATCTCTGTGTTAGTAACTGAACGGAGGCTTTCGAAAAAGGGCCCGTTCCAATTGACACAGGTCCAAGTTGGGCATGACACACCATTTATCTAAGGTACAATAAAGAACAGGTTAAAGAAACCAGTCTTCATATCGGCTGAGGAGAGGCTACATTGCGTCCTTCGCCAGTAGGACAGCAACGTGCGCACACAGGTCAGGAGCAGTGCTCAACACGTAGGTGTGATAATTTCACTACTTCTAGGAGCCTTAGCTCAACACCTAGGTGTGCAAAATATCACTGAGCCAGGGCGGAAGCCAAGCGAAATGAATCGCAAGCCGAGTCTGCTGGTAGCTCAGGGCCAAGGAGCGGTAGGAAGCACTTTAAGCTTACACACACCACACCAGGGCCTCAGAGACCACAGACGTACCCGAGGTGAGGCAGCGAAGTGGAGAACAGGGACCCAATCGAGAGGCCCATAGGCGGCCCGAAGGAGGGTCTGAGTGTGCAGTGCAGCACTTATCTGACTCCAAAAGCAGCAGAGGATGCGTGAGAAGGCGGGTGTCCGGGTCCTCGAACCGCATCCAGGTGCTGGCTGGCGAACAAAAGGGAGCTGAAGGGTGCAAGGCTTTGCAGGGTCACACACCGCCAACTAACCCTCTTGGGACTCAGGAAGGGAGAAACTGCTCTTTCTTTGAAAATGTGGGTACCGCTGGTTCAGCTTTTATGAGAACCAGCGGCGGAACAACACACACAAAAACAAAAACTTCACTCGGTCCTCTTACGAGTGAAGGGAGCGGCCGGTGACCATCTCCAAAAGCAGTACGTCCATCCCTGGGTGGCCCGCCTCAGGTTTAACGCTTTCGCTGTCGCTTGCCACCTGGCTTGGCAGCGCCTGAAGTGGGCGGGGCGCCCCTTCTGCGGCCGGCTCCACGCTGAGAC
Source organism: Rhinichthys osculus (assembly GCA_029959095.1). NCBI lineage: Eukaryota > Metazoa > Chordata > Actinopteri > Cypriniformes > Leuciscidae > Rhinichthys > Rhinichthys osculus. The sequence continues at coordinate 41,514,910 of JARWKJ010000012.1, forward strand.
CTAGGTGGAGGCTGCTGCGATGGTCCAGCGGGAGCAGAGGCGGCTGCAGACGGGCGCCTTCGGCGACGAGCAGGCGGAGGATCTGCCCCGGACGACTGGGTGGAGGCAGCAGCAGGTCGTCGGGGCAGGATGTGCCGGATGGCCTCCGCCTGCTTCTGGGCGGCCGAGAACTGCTGGGCAAAGTTCTCAACCGCGTCGCCGAACAGCCCAACCTGAGAAATGGGAGAGTCCAGGAATCGAACCTTGTCCGCTTCTCTCATATCAGCCAGGTTGAGCCAGAGATGGCGCTCCTGGACCACCAGGGTGGACATCGCCAGACCGATCGCGCGAGCTGCAACCTTCGTGCCCCGGAGGGCGAGGTCGGTTGCAGTGCGGAGCTCATCCGTGAGCTCACGGTCTGAACTACCCTCGTGCATGTTCATGAGTGCCTGGGCCTGGTGGACCTGAAGCAACGCCATGGCATGCAGAGAGGAAGCGGCTTGCCCACAGGCTCTGCAAGCCTTGCCCGTGAGAACGGACGAGAACTTACAGGCCTTAGAGGGGAGACGAGGATCCCCCTTCCAAGAGGTAGCGGTCGCCGGACACAGCTGCATCGCAACAGACCGCTCCACTGGAGGGATAGCCACATAACCCTTCGCCGCTCCCCCGTCAAGGGTAGTGAGGGGGGAGGAGCTGCTCAGGCGGTTTCTGGCAGAGAAAGGTGCCATCCATGCCCTCGTCAACTCCTCATGCACTTCAGGAAAGAAGGGTACCGGAGCGGCGGGCTGAGAACCAGACCGGCCCGCTCCGATAAACCAATCATCCAACCGAGACGGTTCGGGACACGGTGGAGGGTTCCACTCGAGCCCTACCGCCTCGGCGGCCTTCTTGAGCATAGCTGCCATCTCTGGATCCGGCTCGGGCAGTGCTGGTCTCCCAGGGGGAGGCAGCACAGCCGAGTCATCACCTCCAGAGCCCAGCTCCCCGTCCGATGCTGCGATGGACATCCTGTCCTCTGGAGGGGCCCCGAACGAGACAGCTGGTCGGTCCACTACAGAGGGACCATCAGTCTCGTCGGGGAGCTCCACCGGCTGCGGTGCAAGCGAGGAGTGAGGGATCCACGGGGCTTTGCCGGGCGGATTACCCCTCACCGTAATCCTCAGGTCACCCAGCCCAGACGGCGCTCCAGGTCTCCTCTGGGAAGGTAACCCAGAAGAAACGGAAGAGCGGGGCCTGGGGGTGGGGACTCCACCTTCGCGGACGAAGGCGAGTCTCGACCTTAGCACCGAGACGGTCATATTCCCGCAATGAGAACATGACTCATCCACAAAAGCTGCTTCAGCGTGCTCTAAGCCCAAACACGTGATACAACTCTTGTGACCGTCAGAGGGGGACAGAGCCCTACCGCACCCAGAAACACACGGATGGAATGGCATCTTGAAAAAGACACAAAACTCACCCGAGTTGCTCTTTTAGAAATGGGACCCGTCACCAGTGCCGGAGCACACAGGGAATGACCGCGGCAACACTGAATTCAAAACTGAAAACAGTGAAGCACTCACTTTTCTGCCCTCAACCAGCCGTCAACACACACACAAACACAGAAATTTGCTTGCTGTTAAAACAGCAGTTGAGAGCTCCAAGCTCGCGATCACCGCTGCACTCGCGCTGTAGAACCACCAGCACCAGGAGAGTCTTCCAAAAGAACACCGACACACTCGCTCGTTGAATTACAACAGCACTCTTCAGAGACATCAGTCACGATCGGCTCCGAAGCGAAAGGCAGCTGGTGCGTGCATCCACTTCCGTATTTATACCCGCGCCGCGGGGGGCGGAGTGTGTGATGTCATCACGCACGCCAATTTCATTGGCTCGTTCAATAGTACTCGAAGACGATTGGCTCCCTAGCGTGATCCCCATTCAGTCGGACGTCGACTACGTCGGACGTTCTCGACTGAAAGGGAACTACAACTGACTTCTAGCCACAGCCTTAGATGAAATTAAATGTAGACAAAAGACATTAAATCTCTCTAGTTCTCAGCAGAGGAGGATTAAACAACTCCACAAACAGCATTACCAGCTTCACTTATTACTAACCAGACTGACTTTATTTCTGTTAAGTCTACAGAAGGTCTTATTGAGAATTAACAGAAGTTTAGATGTTGATGATTTATTGAAAATGTTTGATCACCATTATGGCGATGAGTGTTTCCTTTAGTTGGTCAGATTTGACTCTTGGCTTTTATTCTGAGTTTGTGGTTTTTGTAACAGATTTTACCAAAACATGTAGTTTGTTACAAAGAAAGCCAAAAACAATGATGATCAGGTGATATAGTTTTCAACAACAAAAAATAGAATAATGCACTTATCTCATCACTGTCCAAAAGTGGTTATATGATGTTAATACATTATATTCACTAACAATACTCTCTTGCCACAGATCGGACATTCTGATTTTTTACTTTTAAAATACATTATGGGGATTTTTTTTTTCCAAGACACAGACATCATGAATCAGCATATGAATCTCAACAATGGTAACATGCTTCATGCCGCAATGCATGCTGGGAGCCACAATAATATAAAACGTATGGCTCCCAATATGCATTGCGGCATGAAGCATGTTACCATTGTTGAGATTCATATGCCACTGTAAATCTCCTGATCGTTTGGGCAATGGGCTTTTATAAAACAAACGCCATGAAGGTGATTGAACATCAGGAACAGATAAATAACTCCTCCATTTTGTATCCGTCTTATTTTTAAGTTGTTCATAAAATCTTGACTTCACACAAGCTGTATACAAAAATTGCTTACTGCTTTCTGAAAATGAAACATGTTGAAGTTCTTTTAAGGAAAGAAGTTGTCTCATTTCTCCATTATCCTGCCAATTATATGGTGTTACAAATAATTCAGGAAAAGAACTTTGATTTAAACCATTAACAAAATAATCCTCAAGAAACTTGTTAAATGAAATAGGAAATTATGATTTTAGCTTACTTAAAACATTCTTCACAATCCTTTCTGACTTTCTGCCCATTTGTTTAGTTATTTCTTGTGCACAAAACCATGTACTATGTTCTGTGTCAACTAAATCTGCCACTTTTAAAACACCGGATGAAATAAAAGTGTTAATTTCAGTACTTGGCAAGTTAGACGGATCACATAGCCATGAATTATGAAAAAGTGGTTCTTCAAGACCAAAATGATCCTATCTTTCCATCTTAAACATACTCCATGCTCTTAATACAGACTGGTAGAATCCATTTATACCCAAACCTTTGATTGCATTGTTAGAAATAAGGAATAATTGTCTATCAAGTCCCATTTTACTAACTGCTCGTAATACTGCTAAACCATACATAATCCACGGTTGTGGATCAGTGTTATACAGCAGTTTTTGAGCTGATTGTAATCTCATAGCTTTCCATTTAGCGGTTAGATCAATGAGACCCTGACCACCCTCAAACACAGGTAAACTCAGTATGCCTGGATGAACCCAGTGATGTCCTCCCCCAAAAAAGTTCACAAAAGGTTTCTGGAGTAGCTGTAAAAATCCAGCAGGAGGGTCTAAAACAGTCAGTCGATGCCACAACATTGAAGCAGCTAAATTGTTTATCACTAAAACTCTGCCTCTACATGATAACTGTGGTTGAATCCAATTCCACCTCTTCAATCGTCCCAATATCTTTTCAACCACTCCATCCCAATTCCTTGTCATATACTGCTGAGTGCCAAAATAAATGCCAAGGATCTTCAATCCCTCGGTGTTCCAGCGGCACTGTTGTGGAAGATGAGGTGGAGCTTCTTCCTGCCACTGACCACACAGTAATGCTTCCGTTTTATTCCAGTTTACCTTCGCTGAAGATGCTTTTTGAAACCAGACGAGACACTTGCTCAATTGGAAAATGTCTTCTTGAGATCTTATTATCACTGTGACGTCATCAGCATAGGCAATGAGCCTTACAACAGTGGTTTCCGATATATTGGGGTTGAGGACTGAAATTCCTTGTAGCTTTTCTCTTAGAACTCTCAATAAAGGTTCGATAGATATTGCATATAAGAGTCCCGAGAGGCTGCATCCTTGTCTTATACCTCTGCGCACAGGAAAAGTTCTTGTTAATGATCCGTTTATCTTCAACATACTGAAAACATCTGTGTAAAGTATCTTGATCCATGAGATGAACTGTTCTCCAAATCCGAAAGCTGATAAGGCATTAAAAAGGTATTTATGGTCGACTCTGTCGAACGCCTTTTCCTGGTCAAGTGATAAAAGGCCCACATCAAGTCCATAAATCTCAGTAAAATGCAACAAATCTCGCACAAGAAAAAGGTTATCAAAAATAGAACGTCTTGGAATACAATAAGACTGGTCTTTATAAATTATTGAAGCCATAACATTTTTCAAGCGGTTTGTTAATACCTTTGAAAGTATTTTATAATCAATCCCTAAAAGGGAGATAGGGCGCCAGTTCTTCAAAAGTCCTAAATCTCCTTTCTTTGGCAATAACGTAATTACTGCTCTTCTGCAACTGAGAGGAAGAATTCTTGATTTTTCACATTCCAGAAACACAGAGTGCAGATCTGGTCCAATCAATGACCACAAAACCTTGTAAAACTCGGAAGTCAGTCCATCCAGTCCTGGAGATCGTCCCACAGACTGCTGTTTAGCAGCCTCGCTCAACTCTTCAAGTGAAAGTGGCTTTTCTAATTGTGTCTTCTCATCTTCATTCAATTTTGGAGTTCCAGCAAGAAAATAATCTGTTGCTTCAGAATCACAAGGTTCAGCACTATACAGTTCTTCATAAAAGGACAAAACTTGTGAAGTAATTTCTCTCTTGTCTGTTGTCTCTCTTCCATCAGATAATTTTAGATGACTAATTAACTTCTTTTCTCGAACCTTTTTCTCCAAAGCAAAAAAGAATGATGTTGAAGAGTCCATGTTGTTAAGCTGAGTAAATCTTTTTTGTACCATTGTTCCTTGATCTCTTTCTTCATGCAAATTTTTCAGGAGAAAATTATATTGTTCAAGCAAATCCGCACTTGTTCCACCGCTTTCACTTATGGAGCTATTCAATCTCATAATTTCCTGTTCCAACTGTTCGATTTTCTTCTGAATTTCTTTTGTATTATTTTTAACATACTGTTGGCAAAAAGACTGAATATGGATTTTCCCAATGTCCCACCATTGACTTAGGGATTTAAACTCTGTCTTTCTCTCTCTCCAAGCCCTCCAAAAGAAAGCAAATAGATGTACAAACGTGCGATCTCGCAACAGAGCGTTATTAAAGTGCCAATACGATTTAAAAGTATTACTCGATGTTGTAACTATAACAGAGACATAGAAATGGTCAGAAATTGGATTAGGAACAATTTTACTATCAAAAATGTTTCCTCTTCGACATTTCTGAGCATATATTCGATCTAATCTAGCGCCCGATAGTGTATTGGAATTCACTTTCAGCCATGTATACTGCCTACTTTTGGGGAAAGATTCTCTCCACACATCTACAAGGGAATAAAAAGTTACTACTCTCTTAAGAGCTTCAGCAGAATGAGGATGCGGTTCGTCATGATTCCTATCAACTGTATGATCAAGAGTACAATTGAAATCTCCAGCCACAATGATCAAGTTATCACGAGGAATACTAATCATTGCGTCCTGTAATTTCTTAAAAAATAAAAATTGTTCGTACCCAACATTAGGAGCATATACATTAATAAAGGAAAAAGACAGACCTTGCAAAATAATATCCACCCGCTGCATTCTTCCAGGAATAATTTCTATCATATTGGAAGCATTACCCTGAACACTTTCCGATATGAGAACAGCTACTCCAGCACTTACACTGGAACCATGGCTAAGAAAAACCTGTCCTTTCCATTCACTTAGCCATTCTTCCTGGTTAAAAACATCTGTGTGTGTTTCTTGTAAAAATATCACACTTGACTTTTTAAAAGCCAAAAATTTGAAAAGTGCACTTCTCTTTTCTTTATTACGACATCCATTTACATTTAAAGATCCGATATTTAAGGATGTCATAATATCTTAACACAGCAGGTGATATTTGCACAGCACTGTCTTTCTCCAAACTCTTAAAAACTACTTTTTTTCATGTCTTGATGAATCATCTTCTTTACTTTAGTGATAATTTTTTTAAGACGATACCGTTTTTGTCTGCTAAACTCTTCAACGGTTGCATTTGTCATCACATCTCTACAAGACACTAAAAATCTTCTTAAATCTGGAAAAAACACATCAAATTGTGGATTCCGTACACCTTTTGTTTCATCAAGGAAAGCACTAATCTCTTTTGTAGAATAGACTTTTGTTTCACAGCCACTCAATTCTGATGTGCCTGTTTGAGAAAGATCAATGTCTCCCATTTCTAAAAAACTCCCTACACTCTCACATTCATCTGAATCACTATCCGACCTGGCTACACTAGAGCCGGCTGTAAATGACTACAATTTTCATTTACTACCTCTTCTAATTTATCATCATTTTTGTAATTTGTTTCTACATACTCCATCAATAGATCTTCATCTCTGTTTTTAGACTGAGCAGTTACTTTTTGTGCTTCTGTACTTTCATTTTTTCCCCCTACAGCATTAGCACTTGTAGCGCCATCTCCTGTATCATCTCCAGTGTTTACATTTTTTATCTCTACATTTCTCTCAACAACTTTATCTATCACTTCGTGAACGGCCGCGTTATTCTCCTGAACGGCCATGTTATTTTCTTTACCGGCCGCGTTATTCTCCTGAACGGCCGCGTTATTCTCCTGAACGGCCGCATTATTTTCTTTACCGGCCGCATTATTCTCCTGAACGGCCGTATTTTTCTCCTGAACGGCCGCGTTATTCCCTTTACCGGCCGCATTATTCTCCTGTACGGCCGCATTTTTATCCTGAACAGCTGTTTGTGAACCTGCCAAAATATTAACGCTCTGTTGTTTGGGACATGTCTGTTTCTGGTGTCCATGTTCACCACACAAAAAACACCGCATGTTATCTGAAGTGATAAAGATTGTATAATCTTTGCCCTCAACTGCTATTTTTAACACCAGATTAAGCGACTCATTTTGCGAATTGGGTATCATGTAGGTGAAACGGCGGAAAGACATGACATGTTTAAAGTTTGGATTTTTAAGACCCAACGGAATCATCTTAATTGGAGCAGTTAATTTTCCGTAGCGTTCAAGAATTTCTTTCAGAGTTCCTTCTTTTATAAATGGTGGTACGTTTGACAGTACAACTTTCTTAGAAGGATTTGACAAAGGCATTACCTGTAAAAATGTATTATTCACAACAAGTCCTTTCTCTAACAGTTCAAAACTTCTTTAAGAAATATGACGAGTGCTCTGTTCATCCTTGAGGCAGATTTAATGTTTAAACCACCGACCTGTTCGCTGATCGCTATCAGTACGTCCTCAATGGACATGGAGTCATCCGGCGTACACTTGCAACCATGGTCGAGTGTCAAACGGGAAAAATCGCTGCCTAGCTCCATACCTGTGCGCGCAAATTTGCGCTGACCGTAGTCAGCGCTTCGAAGTTGATTTGACAATTTTACTTCAGTTTATAAATAAAGAGAAATGAAAGGAAAACAGAGAATGCCGAAAAAACAACGTGCTCTGATGCAAACACTCTCGCCGCTACCCACAATCCTCAGAGAGAGAGAGAGAGAGAGAGAGAGAGAGAGAGAGAGAGTGAGAGAGCGCTGTGTGGAAGGTGATGAGCAGTGAGTGAGAGAGAGAGAGAGAGAGAGAGAGAGAGAGAGAGAGAGTGCTGTGTGGAAGGTGATGAGCAGAGAGAGAGAGAGAGCTGTGTGGAAGGTGATGAGCAGAGAGAGAGAGAGAGAGAGAGAGAGAGAGAGAGAGAGAGAGAGAGAGAGTGCTGTGTGGAAGGTGATGAGCAGAGAGAGAGAGAGAGCTGTGTGGAAGGTGATGAGCAGAGAGAGAGAGAGAGAGAGAGAGAGCTGTGTGGAAGGTGATGAGCAGAGAGAGAGAGAGAGAGAGAGAGCTGTGTGGAAGGTGATGAGGAGAGAGAGAGTGAGAGAGAGAGAGCTGTGTGGAAGGTGATGAGCAGAGAGAGAGAGAGAGAGAGAGAGAGAGATCCGTTCAGCAACAGCAGCAAGAAAATGAGCTCCTGATTTTTTGCTTTTTAAATGTTGTTTTAAGACAAGACAGACAATCAGTTTTTATAAAAATCTATCAAATAAGACCTTCTGCAACATATTCACTACAAAAGGACATTGAATTGATCAAGAAAAATCAGCAGAAAACAACTAGCTGACAACCAAATGACAGAAGGCTGACAGGTCCCACAACTGCCACGAGAGAGAGGAAAAGAATAACTCCGAGTGAGTACACAAAATATCTACAATATCTACAATCAACCACCTTTGTTTTGGAGGAAGATTTGCCCAAAAACTGTGATTTAATTAAGCTACAATATAAGGGCTAACTCCAGTAGATATAAACATTCATAAAACAACAACAACAACAAACTGCCAGCAACTGTCAGAATATTTGAAAAATGACAGAATCAGTTCCTATAACATACCCATCCAAAGCTACCAATGAGATCCTAAAGAAAAGACATAAAGAAAAGCTCCTGAAGGACAACCCAGAAACCCTGTACTCAGACTTGTACAGGAATGGAGAGGTCAGTAACATCATATTCTACACAGAAGACCCCGAAGCCTGGCACTCAGCAATCAGACATCACTACCCCACAGTAATCAGAAAGGGCATCAGTAATGGATGGAAACTGCAGATTAAGGAAGGGGAAGATCCAGATTCAGATGTCATGATAACAGCGAACCTATATAAAATAGGGGATTATAATGATTCAGGGGAAGCTGAAACAATTTGAAAAGGATTTCCTGCATATTAAAGAAAAAGCTCAGCTGAACAAGATCAGCCCTAATACACAGAAGCGTGCAGAAGACCCCTCGACCTCCAGCCATCAGTCCACAGCTGAGCAGTCCCGGGACGACAGTGAGGAGATCTCCCTTCTACACAGCATCATCAGCGACATGAAGGAGAAGTTCAGGGAGATGGAGCTGGAGCTGGTGCAGCTGAGAGAGGAGATGCATAGAGTAGTGAAGGAGACGGATCCAACTGAGAAAGAAGAGGACTACAGGAAAGAAATAGAAATCCTCAAGAAATGAAAAAACAGGGAGATGAGTACAGCAATCAGCTGTCTGTAATGAAGGAGGAGATGAGAAAGCTGAGAGAGGACAGAGAGTCCCACACAATACACCTGTCAGCTGTGGAGAAGCAGCCGACACCGAGAGGAGAACAGCAGAGCTCAGAGGAGACTCCTTCTCCAGCGCCCACAGAGACCCGGCCCAGCAGCCCTCCTCCAGCAGACTCCTACAGCCAACCACAGCCTCAGATTATACTCCTCATGGACTCCAATGGCAAGTTTATAGATGAAAAGAGACTGTTTCCGAGAAAAAATGTCAAAAAAATCTGGTGCCCAAACACACAGAAGGCCCTGGAGCTCTTGTGTGAAGAGCAGCTGGGTTCCCCCAGCCACATCATCATCCACACCGGCACCAACGACCTCCGAGCTCAGCGAGAGAGAGTAGCTACAGCTCTCATAAATGTGACTGAGAAGGCATCCTCCAACTTCCCCAACTCCAAAATCATCCTCTCCACCCTGCTACTGCGCTCGGACTTCCACCCAGACACCATCCGGCATATAAATGCTAGAGTATCCAGAGACTGTGCCCTAAAGCCCAACGTACACCTGGCTCAGCACCCCACACTGGATCTCAGCAGCCTATATGACCATGTCCACCTCCACAGAAGGGCAGTCCCCATCTTTGCCAAAACCCTGAAGGACATCGCACTCAACCGCAGCTCCAGCGCACCGCAGCGTCCTCATGGACACCCCATAGAGCTACTGCAGGGACACCCCCCAAAACACCACCCCCTCCACCACTTCAGCTCTGACCGGAGGAACCCCACGACAGGCTCTGTCTTTCCCCCTGGAACACACCGCATGACCAGGCCTGCAGCCCCCTCGCCTTCTCATCCACATGATCATCATCATCAGCAGCAGCAGCAGCAGCAGCAGCAGCAGCAACACCCGGACAGACGGAGCTATGCTGAAGCAGCCGGCAGACCCCTGAGCCACTGCAGCCCCAGCACAGCCCACAGCCAGCCGGCCTCATCTCCATCCAG